>BGPR01019254.1:0-29606 GCA_013235015.1 Araneus ventricosus
TATCAACAGACTTTGCTGCAAGTTGTTAGGTGGTATACGTCACAAAAGTGGCTTGTAATGGTTGCTACATTCAGTAGAACCAGGGTTCATACTGTATATTTGATAGTAAAATTCAGGAGTTTCTAAGGATTTTCAGGAGTACAGTACAGAATATTCAGGAAATACCGTGAAAAAAAAATCAATTATAGGGGTGTAGGGGGTAGTGTGAACACTTTTTATAAAAATTGGCAAAAAAGTATACTAAATATCAATTCTCCCATCTTTCCCGATTACGATGACTCGGAACATGCGCAGTACTCTTCGGGGCTAAGTGAGGTCAGAAGTAAGAATTCCGGATTCCAGCGACTTTCTATCAATAAGGAAAAACGGAAACGTCATATTTTTATGTTTTAACATAATTTATATCTTTTGCTCTCCGATTGTAATTTTTCAGGAGACAAAAAGAAATTTCAGGATAAAAAACACAATTTTTGGGAGTTTTCAGGGCCCTTAGAAGAAAAAAAAGCAAAATTCAGGAGTTTTTCAGGAATTTCAAGAGGAGTACGAACCCTGTAGAACATTAACAAAGTGGTGTCACGTTGGGTCTTATTATCGAAAAATAAAGTTTTCAATATTTTATGAAATCATAAAAATCAGATACAGTACAGAGCGTGTTTCTTCTGGAGTTGAAATTTATGATTTGTCCTATCGCTTGGAAATGCATTCCCCAATTATGTTTCCCAGACAATACGAATAAAAGCGGAAAGAAAGAACGCAAAAACCAAAGAAGAAAAATAAATCTCGTGTGTAACATGTTTCAAAAATCCTTTTCCATTTCTGAAATTCCTCTTCTAACATCCGCATCGAAAAATCATCCATGATTGAAAAAAATATCTACCAACTGCCCAAATTATTATAAAGAATACATATCTCTATCGAAAACAATATAAAGCCTTGATAAAAAAAAGGAACATAGTACTAAAATTCCAAGAAAGCAGCAAATCTTGCATTTGAAATCACATATATCTAACTTGTCAAATTCCAAGCCATCTACACTGAAACATTTTACATATGTGCCAACAAAAAGAAATTGGTCCTTCTTTCCAAATTTTCTAGAGAATTTTTCATTTCACTTGAGTTTTGATTTATATCGTAATAGCTCTTGTCACATAAACGCTACTCAAGAGACCCGTCATTTATTTTTTAGGGAAACGATAAGAAATGACTCAAAGAATATAGAAATGACTCTAAGAATACATATTGTTTCCCTCGGAATGTGAAAGAACTGGGCACTGTAATCGATTACTTGAAGATTTCTGTTGCGGAATTCCTTCTCTAACTCGATGAGGTATTCCTGTTTACTTTTAAGATTTTAAAATGTCCGTGGATGGTCTTATCGTAAATCGAAAGTATTTTTACGTTGTTAACATTAAAGTGAATGCATTGACAAGCAAGAACATTTCTCTTCTTTGTACATTGCATCATTTCAGGGGAAAATGAATTATAGGAACAATGAATTATAGTTTCGGATAATCTTAATGGATGCTAAATGTTTAATGAATTTCAGAGCCTAAATTTGAAAGAAAAAGTTCTGAATGTATGTTCATATCAGAGTTTATTTTTATATGATTTCTCTATTCCACGAAGAAAATTGTTCAGTTTTTTTTCATGAAATAGAATCAATGTCAATATCAAAAACAATTTCAGGAAAATAAATATATATATACTAAACAATATTACAGGTTTCCAATATTTTCAGTACAATTTAATTAAAGAACACGCATAATTTTTTCATTTCTTACTTTTGTGTTCCATCTAGTAAGCAGTTCTTGGTTATCAAATTTCTAATAATTTATCAATTTAAAAAATAAATTAATTGGTAATAAAAGAAAACATCATTAATACCCTATATACAGGAACAGTTTTCAACGAAATATGCCAATTTCTTCCTTTGTGATTCATTTATTGTAAAAGATAATTTTCAATCAACTATAAACTAAATTATAGAGAAACTTCAAATACTAATTCCATCGATATTGAGATGCAAATCATCAGAGTGGGTGAGCTAGTGACATATTTGCCAGAATGATAAGATAGTTTCGTAGAAATGCTTGATGGATGATAAATTTTTAATGAATTTCAGGACCTAAATTTAATATAAAAGGTTTGAAATTTAAGTTCATATCATGGTTTATTTTTATATGATTTCTCTATTCCGCGAAGAAAATTGATAAGTTTTTTCATGAAATAAGATCAATTTCAAAATCAAAAATGAATTTAGAACACTAAATGAATATATTACGCAATATTACAGGATTTCTAATATTTTCAGTACAATTTAATTAAAGAACACGCATAATTTCTTCATTTCTTACTCTTGTATTCCATCTCGTAAGTAGTTCTTATTATCAAATTTCTAATAATTTATCAATTTAAAAAATAAATTACTTGGTATGAAAAGAAGACGTCATTAGTGCCCTTTTATAATGGAGCCCTTTTAGGCGAAATATGCTAATTTCTTCCTTCGTGAATCATTTATTGTAAAAAATAACTTTCAATCAACTATAAAATAAATTTTAGAGAAACTTGAAATACTAATTCCAGTGTTGTTGAGATGCAAATCATCAGGGTGGGTGAGCTAGTGATATATTGCCAGAATGATTTAATTTAACTGCTTTCAAAACAACCAAAATTCTACATAGTACCTATCGTTTAGAAATTATGCATTACAAGTTTTGTAAGATTCCTTTGTTTTGAAAAAGAAATTCGGTTCCTATGCGAATTATAAATCAGAACCAGGGATGTAGGGCGATCATTTAATTAGATTATATTCAAGAAAATCATTAATTTTTGACTAAATCATTTGTAGCTGAATAAAGCATTTCTGAATTAATAAGAAATGTCAACTGATATTTTTACGTGAAAATTTTATTACTAATTCCAGCTTAATTGCTAATTTAGTACCCCCTATATTAACCAATTGATGATGGCAGATTTTTAACTTAGAGATCGGAGGAATGACACCAAAGCTTATCCGATGTCGTGTATATTGACTACCAATGTGTATGGGCTTCTGGAGTTGATGTGGCGTGGAAGTTATGATAGTAAGACGCCAGTTCGAAAAGCAAACTTTTGAAGTTTTCATATCAGTACCAAAATCCCTTTATTAACATTAAAATGGAACTTTAACAACTCAAAATAATAATCACAAAAAAGGAGAAAATTTCGGTAGCACTTCTCTAATTAAATTTAACCATTTCCTATTAGGGTTCATTTTTACAATATAAATTGCCTTTTGAATTGAAAGGCCCTCCTTTCCCGTTTGGATGCATATGCCTTTTAATTACTTTCTGTTTATAGTGACGAATTAAATAAAAAGATAAAGAGGTTGCTTTAGAAACAAAAGCAGTTTTCATTTTCCGTACTCTATATTTTAATCTTAATCTTTCAAGCTTCATTTTTATATCTACAACTGCAGAGAGATCTAAACTATATTAGTTCAGAATTTATTCAATCTGCTAGTGATGAAGGTTGACTGATTTTATAGTCGATTTCATCTTTTCTGTCGAAACTTATACTGTTGTGAACTGTCATTAAGCAATGAATTTAATTTTAAATTTGTTTCGAGATAATAACGGATAAAAACCCAAGGTAAAAAAGACTTCAACATCAATACCATTTGAAAGTCAGAAATTCAAATCACAAATAAAGATGATAAAATAAACTTAGAAAATTCTTTAAAATAAAATAGTCAATAAATGTATTTCTTGTTAAATACCTCCCCCTTCTGAAGTTAAAAAAATGTAATTTAGTTGCTGCAAATGAATATATATGTTTTCTTAATTTTTCTTGTCAGAAGGATTTCTAGTTTTATTTTTCAAAATTTCATAAATTATATAAAATTGCTTCTCAATTTTAGAAACAACGTTATTTCATCACATTTGGGGTTTTTCTTTATTTAGGATTTTAAAAATATTTATTCATAAATTGCTTTTAAAATCAGCCATTCAAGCATTTTTTTAAAAAATCTGCCCAATAGCACGAAAGAAATGGTAATATATCTGGGCAAATCTGAATTAATTTTTTTTCTTTTAATATCAGACGAAAAAGAATACCTATAACTTTTTTAAAATCAATTAAGCATTCAATAAAAATATTTTTAAAATTAACAAGATATTCACATTTTTTGCATTTATTTGTCATATTATTAATAACTTATACGGCCAAAAATATTTTTCTACATTTTTATGACTTAATGAAATATTTTCTCAGCTCAATATTCTTTTTCACATTTAAATATTTTTTTCTTATTTACTTAAATAGAATTTTAGACTTCAAAAGA
This sequence comes from Araneus ventricosus, assembly GCA_013235015.1. Classification (NCBI taxonomy): domain Eukaryota; kingdom Metazoa; phylum Arthropoda; class Arachnida; order Araneae; family Araneidae; genus Araneus; species Araneus ventricosus. Next base: position 4,322 of record BGPR01019254.1, read on the forward strand.
AGTAAGGTATAGAATTTAAAAATTAATAATGTAAATATTACTGATAAAAAATTATCAATTTTGTGGTGTTTCGAATTCGACAAATTGCTATTTGTATGCTTCTTGTAATGTTCTTACTAAATTAATTTGTATTTAATTATCAATCCATTCTTTTCATATTTAATGCTCAAGCGGAAAGTTGCTTAAGGTTAGAATGATTTTCAATTTGGACAGGAAAACGTTCATTCGAAGATAATTTCTGTTGATCTTTCTATTTTAAAAAGAAATTCGAAAGGTATGCAAACAATTGGAAGAAAACCAGACGCATGTTCCAGCTTATGACAGAGAGTATCGTATATCGTTAATTTTATTACTATTATTATTTTAATATTGTTAAAAATTATGTTTTCAAAATTATGTATATTATTATTTTAATATTGTAAAAAAAATTGAGTGAAATAATCGTAAAATATAATTATTGGGCAGGAAAAGCTTGAAGAAATCATTACTTATCGGTAGTTTATTTCGATAGAATAATCATAAATATAGTTAAATAAACTTTGATGAGCGTTTAAATGAACATTTATAATCGTTCGTAAATTATTACAGTTGCTTTTACGTTATTGCTAGTTTGCATGAATCAGTTTTGCAATACAAATGATTTTGAAATACTTCATAGATATATAGTTTGTTTTCTTGTAAATAAACGTTATCTGCATGCTTTTACAAACAAAGCTGATTTTAGAAAATAATGTGTATTTATAGAATTTGTGTATTTACTCATAATATCACTATATTTTCAAAACTGAACAGATTTTAGAAAATTGCATTTCAAAGAATTCTGAAAACTTGCTATAACTTATCTCACAAATAGTATTTTCAACACTAGTCTAAAATTCTTTCCACTGCCACTTTTTGCATAAAGAGTTTATATAAAGAGTTTATATATACGCTTAATAGACTTTGTAGAAAAAATAATGATAGATGAATTTGTTTTGCCAAAACTGTAAAATGCATAAAAAATCAATGTAAAATTCCTATATGGACGAACAAAACGAATCCTAAATGGAAAAGAAATAAAGCTGAGCAAGAATTTTATCTAATTTTTTTTATCTTTTTCTAGGAAATAATCCAATAAACTGTTATAAATTTCTCTGTAACTCATATTATTGTCTTGAAGCATATGTTCAAATTTTGTCCAATTAAGTGAGCACTCAAAATACAAGAAAAGCAATAATTTGGAAAAAGTTTTCAACCTTAATTAATAAAGTTCCAAAGAGATAAAAAAAATTTATTCCATGCGTTATATTTTTTTCGTTTGATAATTTTATTTGAATTGCAAGTCAGTCGTAGCAAACTTTAACGTATTTTTGAAATAATATTTAAAAAATATTTTATTTATAAGTCCGGTTTAATTTGTATTGATTCAAAATTTGAAAATATCTCCATGTATTATGTTTACAGCTCCATAATGAGCGTAAATCAATTCGCTCAGTCAGTCACTGTATATGTTAAGGTCAGTGTGATTAATCGGTTATTATTAACACTAATTGCGGTAATTATTAATAACTGCATATAAATCCCGGTTATTTTTAATAATAACCGATTTATCACACTGACCGGTGTATATCAGTATACCTTCACGATGAGCTTAATTCAGTTTCACGGGCGCAGAATAAGTATACACAGATTTCTATTAATTTTGTATATTTTTATACTAGTATATTATATAACTGTCTACTTGCATGAGAGTTTGATAAAATTAATAATAATCATTTAGATTTAATAATATAATCCGTGTCATCAATTAAAGAAACTAATGCTTATAGAAAAAGAAATCAGACGTTGGGTAGACCAGGTTAAACAAATAAATAATGCAATATTTTGATAAACTGTACCAAGTACTTGTTTGGAATCACTTATTTTCTGAATGAAAAGCGTGTTTGTGAATTGATGAAACTTGTTTTTTTTAACGTTAGTATAGTAAACACTTGTTAGAAAAGTAGCCTGCATTTTCCTTAGTCGTTAGAACATATATTATTCTACGTTTCATGAATGAAGTGATCTACCAAACAGTATATGAGTATGTCTTTCCGAGAATTTGGAATAGAGCCAAAACTACGCTTAAGAAAAAGGGGGGGGGGATAAAGTAAATAGATTTCGTTACTTCTTGAAAATGCTATAATCAGTGACCAATTTGTTATATTTTCTGCTTGAAGGAATATAAGAGGAGGAAAATATATATCAAGTTACTTTGTACACAGGTTTTCTTAGATATATGAAATATAGCATTCGAATAATCGCAACATTTCGCAATTTTGTATGGAGTTCGTTGCCCATTGTTTTGTTTCGAATCTGTGAAGTGAAAAGAAAGATAATCCAAGTATGGAATTAATCCAAGTCCCTTATTGTGAAAGATGTTGTTATAATTACAGTTCGCCTTTTCAGAAGGCTCTAGAGTCGGTCTATGGATCCAAACATAAACAAAATTTCACTAGGTATATGTATATGTGTGTTGCGTTTCGTTTTTGGATTAGATATTGTACAAAAAGTATGAATTCTTAAAAATACTACTTTGGAACCTTAATGGAATGCGGTAGCAGAAGATCAAGCTTTGAAGTCAATTTTAAAAGAAACGACGTTCGGCGTTTCGACGTTTTGAAAAAAGTCACATTTCATTTGTTTACACAATCAAAACAAAATATATACATCTCCTTGGAGTTTTCTAATTTTTAAGAAGTGCACTCGTTCAAGATTAAACTTTAAAAACACCTGCTTCTGGCAGTATTGCAGAAACATATAGGTTCGATAAACAGATAAAGCAGTAAAGCATATAGCCAGAAACAACACTATTCACGATAATATTTTTTAAAAATTAAAGAAAATAAAGGGTAGACAATACAAACATAAAATAACACATTAATATGAAAAAATATGGGATAGAAATAGAATGCCGAACAGTATATCATAATTAACTGACTTAGCCTGAAAATATATTTCTTGTTGTAGCTGAGTGTTTTCCTTTTTCAATTCGTCAGCTGTTAAGTGGACAAATAAAATATCAATATTATTCAAATAATTTTCCAGCTGTGTAGCTACAACCTACAAAATCCCGGCGTATAAGGGACTGGGACACGTTAACTCTTTTATCCCGAAACGACTTTTTTCTTCTTGCTCTTTTAAGACTAGGAGTTTTGGGGAGGAAGCGACGTGAATTGGACTCTCCCAACCTGGGTGGTCATTTTCCCCATCACCTTCCCTTAAGGCGCACGGAAATGGGTTGTGGTTGGCATGGATAATTGGATCCCCCCCCCCCCCTACGGCACTTATCTTCCAAGCGATCTCAGAACCTCACCTACACTCAAAAGAAGGCAACCGCCTCAGACCTGCCTTCGCCGCTGTTAAGAGGAAACTTTCAGACCGCCCGGAACCGCCTGGCTCGGTATGAGCGGGTTAAATCCATCGTGGGTAAATTGTCCTTCCGCTGGTGTCGGAAATAAGTTTGGAAAAGGGACTGGCGGCGCAGTTGTCACAGTTAAAAATTACGAGGTCAGTCTTCATCTAGCTTTATAGTTTAAAAATGGGAAGTTATTCTGATGAAATTAAATAAACTCAATTAAAATTGTTCAGATACAGTATACTCTCTCTATTATCCGTGCGCGGATTATCAGGTTTGCGGATTATCCGTGCTCATTCCGGATTCCCAAAAAAAATTTAAGAGAAACATGTTCACGCTTGTCATGCATGTAAAATCGATGTTGATGTTCCATCGAGAGATTCATTCCATGAAACTAGTGAGCCGTGACGGCGGAGGCTAAAGAATATATATTTTTTTACTTCCTCCACGTGCAATCTCTACCGGTTCGACCCCTAATTTTCCAAGAAATGAATCAACCACTTCCTGCTAGCTCATTCTCGTACGAATACGCTTCTGGACGCCATTCTTTAACTTATTCGCCTTCTTTCACTTTCGAACGTGTTCCTTTAGTTTTCGCGTCTTGTCTATCGTCAGTTAGTAGCGTGAAATTTTTTACTGGTAAAAATGAGTGGTGTGAAACGAAAACGAAACGTTTTAAATGTTAAACAAAAAGCAGAAATCCTTCAAAAACTTAGAAATGGAGAATCAGCTGGTACTGATGCAGAAGATGTACTAAATGAGGGAAATACAATTTCTCGTTCTGCTGCTCTACAATCTGTGGAAACTTTGTTAGATTATATGGGACAAAGAGGATTTGATTACGGTGACATTACTGCGGTTCGTAAAATATGTGTCGATATACGACAAGAGATGAACGAACAGCAGAAGCAAACACGCATTACATATTTTTGTAAGCAGTAAATGGTAGAAGGAAAATTCCTAGTTTGATGTTGAACAGCATGCAAATGTAAGTAATTTTTATATTTTTGTACTGTGTTGATTTTTTCTTTAATTTAAAGGAGTTTTCGGAATATCTGTGTTTTTCTGTTGTCCGTGCGATCCCTCCCGGTAATTAACCCGGATAATCGGGAGTGCACTATATTTGGGATACAAATTTTAGCGTTCTATTTTATTTTTCTTCCATGGATAAATGTAAATATCAAATAAGAAATTTCATGTGTGTCGCATTAAGAAATCATATACCCAACAAGCAAGATAAAAGAGATAAAGCATATTCATAAGATCGTTGTACGAAGTAAAAGTTTTGTATTAGAAATAACTGATGCTCGAGATTTTGATAAATATTTACGTTTTAGTACCCGAGTCAGAATTTGGAATTTTGCCCTTCTGTCTGTGAGGTTTTAATATCATAATTGTGGATCTTTATTCATTTGCAATATGAATCCACCAAAGGGAAGCCTATCTGTATGACATCCCAACAGGGTGGATGTCAACACGATAACTTAAAAACGTAACGGTCTGGCTGAATGAAATTGTCCACATGATTGTCTATGATAGCAGTCAAAGGGAAGAGGTCGAAAATGCTAAGATGATTCTGTTGATTATAATATGAAGCTAAACACAAAACACTCCATATGCTGGAAATATGCGTGAAAGTCGAGGGGAGAACACACCTTCTAGTTAATGAAATTAACAAAACCCGACAAATCATGCAGTTCGTTTCAAAAACCCGCGATTATCACTTTTGGACGATTTTACTCCGCAGAGGGGTGATATGTCGTGTTGAGAGAAACACGTTCCTTCTCTTCGCCATTTCCTTTTCTCCTGAGAAAGGGTAAAAAAAAGTGCGGTCCCTTTTCCTCTCTGGGTTTTTCTCCGCGGTGGTGATTGACCCTCTTGGCTTTATCCGTTTTAAAAACTTCGAGAACTTTCTCGGAGGGTGAAATCCCGGCTGTTGTTTTGACCAATGGCATGAGTTGGGGATCTTTGTGAAGGGGTTCTTGGCGTTGCTAGGGGACAAGGCTGTGAACTGAGAAGTATGTGTCCAGTTAACGAGGGTGAAAAAATGTAAAAAGAGATGATGTAGAAAAAAAAAGTTGAGATCGTCCGTGGAGCCTTCGGGCTTTCCACAGACAGCACAGTGAGGATGTTGAATCGGTTGTTTAAATCACCTGGACTTGTGAGTGTGAAATTAATTAGCGCACGGATGAATCCTAGTGTAGTCCGGGTTGACATTCTGAAAGGGAGTTCCAGATGTAATATAAGGTGGAACGTAATTTCGACCGGGGGCCTTCGAGTTTCCCATGGCTGGTGTGGAGTGAAGAGACGCCGTAAGTTTAGCCTGGATGTACACCGGGTTATTGCAAAACACCCCTAATAACACAAGACGCTGTACAATATTGTTACGATATCTTCACGATATTGTCCGGTATTCAGAATACCGGACAACATCGTAGAGATATCGTGCAATATCTTGTGCTAATAGGGACAACCCGCAAAATTAATATTATTATTATTATTATTATTTGACTTCAGAAGTCTGGCATTCTTCATGTAAGAAAAAATTAAGATAAATAAATATCAAATTTCAATATGACAGATACGCAGTGAGTAAGAAAAATGACTTTCTAGAGTTCTTTGTTAGGCACGTTTTTTCTTTTCGCTATTTTTTCCTATGTTCATATTCTTTTTCTTTCTGAATCGTAATATTTTGTTTTAAAACAAACTTGTGTAATGTTTCTATGTATTACTTAATAAAAAATGAACTCCTCTGAAAAATAAAACTCCTCCTCCTTCTGTCATCTCACCCCTATTTTTTAAATAAATGCTCTCTAGCGCATGCGCAGAAGCGTGGAGTGTTTCTGTATCTTAAAACAGATATTATTTGACGTCATTAAGTCGAAATATTTACTTATTCTTTATTTTGAGGCTACGCAATAGGAATTAATGAGAAACCTAAGCATTAAACTCAGTTCATGCAAATTAAAATTAATCCCCAAGATTTGTTTTAAACAGAAACTCATCTTAGAAACGCATTAGGATAGTATTTAAATTCATCGAAGACAAAATTCAAGTCACGCTATATCATAGAAGTAAGCGAAAAAGTAAAGGAAAGGACACTCCTGCTGGTTATTAAAGATAATATTACCCGACAGATCGTACTTGATATCATTACGTCAAAATATTTACTTATTAGTTTACTCTTTACTTTTACACATAATGAAAAATCTAAATTTTAAGCTCATTCCATGCACATTAAAATTAATTCTGAAGATTTGTTTTAAACAGAAACTCATCTTCAGAAACCCATTAGGACAATATCCAAATCCATGCAAGACATCATTTAAGTCGCAAACTCCATCACTTCATCTATCGTTACCTCCAGAAAACTTAAATATCAGGGACGATGCCACTCTCCCCCCCTCGACTTCGTTATTGTACCATTGTTCAGCTGAATGGGGCCGCCATCTGACCTAACCATGGCCTGAAGTGATGAGAGAGGCGTCAGCTGAGCGGAATATGTGCGTGCAAGGTGTTGATTATTCGAATATATTGCCCCGGCCAGCAAAATGAGGCGAATCTATCTCGCCCCCTAATGATCGAGAATGAACACAAATACTTTGGGTGAGCGTTTAGAATAAACGGTTTAACTCGGGGATAGGGAACTTATTTATTGTTTTAGAGCATTGCCTTCTATTAGAGCATTGCCTTCCAGACCAGTTTGGGCGGCTAGAGACCCATTTTCATCCGCGATTTAAACTGTTAGGACTTGATAATTCATTTAGTTTTGTTTTATGTGTCTTTTTACATTTGTGTCTATTTTTGCTAAACATTTATCAAGTATTCACTGTATGGATGAGATTCTAGCTTTAATTACAATTATCTCGGGGAGCGGTGATATATTGTTGAAAAAATTGCAACATTTGTTCATTTCTCTTTAATCCATTTTTGCTTCTTCTCTTTCACTAAAAAGGATTGGCATCAAATCCATCCAGGGCTCTTCAGTTAAGTTCTTCCTTATTTACATTTCTATTTTAATATTTCATTTAACTTTATTTTTTCGTGCTTGTAAAGATGGAACTTTGTGAAGGAATTTTGTTTCATTTAATTCTTGATTTGATGCACTAGAGTTCTGAAATTGTGTACCCGGTGAGAATGTAATATTTTATTATGTTCAAAGCCTTACTAAGAGTTGATGAAACTATTTTAATTAAATTTCGAATCCTTAAAAGTGGCACATCCTGGATATTATATGTAGTAAAATTGAATTTAAAATTTCGTAATATTTAATTTAATTAGCTATGAAATATATCCAAGATTAAATAGCTAAAAATATTGAACATTAAAAGTTTTTAAAATACACTTTTATTAGTGTACTCTAATGTAGAGTATAATTTTTTAATTAAAAATATGGACATCTAAACCTAATTATAAATGTTAGACACTGAAAACTATACAATTAAGAAATTAAGTCAGATAGAGTAACATAAGCAAGAGAAATACATTCATTAAAAAATAAAACATCTTATATGTGATAAAAATTCCTATTTACTTAGTGTATTTCTATCTACTTAGAGTATCTTTTGATTAAAAGTATGGACTTCTAAGGAAAATCGTAAAACTTGAGATACTAAACACAATGTAATTAATAAAATTAAGTCAATTAGAGTATCATCAGCAAAAGAAAATTCTGTACATTCATTAACAAGTAACACATATTATATATGTGATTAAAATTCCTATTTACTTGGAGTATTTCTATCAGAGCCTAACGCTTTTACAATTTTATTTTGGCATCCATATTTTTGATATATATATATATATATATATATATATAACACATTTTAGTACACTACTAAAGGCATCTTTCGTAAAAAATATTTATTATATTTTAAATAGCAAAAAAACCCCATAATTCAGCAACTTACACATAAATAAGAAAAACCGCTTCTTTACCGATCGATTTACAAAACTACCATCTGAAATACTCGATTTCTTTTCTACCAACAGTTTGAATAAGCGTCTCTACAAAACCACTTTTTATAATTCTTAACTAACAGCTCTCTTCGATCAACTCCTCCTCAGCATCCTACACTTATCTTTTGCAACAAACATGAGGTGAAAGTTAAGTGCCACTCAACTCTAAAATAAACCACGTTCTTCGGATCTTTGATTCCAGCCGAAACAAATAACAGTACTTGTGGAAGGAGGGTGTTAAGTTTGATTGGTTGAGTCGACTCTCGAGAGGCGCCGAAGATTTACTGTTACTAAAAGAGAAAAAGGGAGTAACGAGTTTTTGTGCTAAGAACAAAAGAGAAAAAATCAATTTTGATTCCTTGAAATATGGCTTCCATTACGATGTACCGATAATAAGGATTTCGTCCCCTTTTTTCATCATCCCCTCCTTTCAATTCCTTTTTGGGACCTCCTCTTTGTTTCTGTTTCATCCCTGATAATTGAGGATTGGGGGAGGGGAGGATGCGGAGAATAAATACCTGTGATCCTTCCTTAATAGCTAATATGTGCTGATTTGGTTTCTTAAAGATTCTCTTTCTTAGTTAGATCTATAAGAAATGTGATATACGTTGAAGGTTTCAGGTTTATTTAGAGTAAGATATATTTATATTGCGTTAATTCCTTCAGGTTCCCATGTTTTCGTTATAAAGTGAATTCATTTTTTTCTGTTTTAAGAATATTTGATTAGGGATAAAAAGAATCTGTATTATGTTCTTATGAAAGCTCTGCTACTTTGATCTTTTTAATCTGAAGACGATTTATTTTTATTAAGAAGATCCGCTATTTGTATTTTATAAAAACGAAATAAAAGTAATTACCATACAGCATTACATAATAAACTGAGATTAATCTTCCTGAAGTGTAATAAATACCTGTGATCCCTGCTTAATACCTAATAAGGACTAATTTGGTTTCTTAAAGGTTCTGCTTCTTAGTTAAATGTATAGGAAATTATATTAGTTGAAAGTTTTAGGTTAATTTACAGTAAGATATATTTACACTGCGTTAATTCCTTTAGATTTCCTTGTTTTATTTATAAAGTGAATTCATTCTTTTTCCTGCTTTAAGAATATTTGATAAGCGAAAAAAAGAATCTGTATGGTGATCGTATGCAAGTCCTGCTACTATGTTATTTTAAATCTACAATAGCATGATGTATTTTTGATTATGAAAAGTCGCTATTTGTATATTATGAGAACGAAATAAAAGTGATTACCGTACAACATTAGATAATGAGCTGAGATTAATTTTTCTGATGCGTGATAAACACCTGTGATCCCTTCTTAATACCTAATATGGACTAATTTTGTTTCTTAAAGATTGTACTTCTTAGTTAAATGTATAGAAAATTATATACGTTTATGGTTTTAGGTTTATTTAGAGTAAGATATATTTACGTTGGTTAGCTCCTTTAAATTCCAATGTTTTCTTTATAAAGTTAATTCTCTCTTTCCTGCTTTAAGAATACTTGATAAGCGATATAAAAAAATCTGCATTATGTTCTTAGGAAAGTATCGATGCCTTTCTCTTTTCAATCGACAATTGTTGTAAAGTTTAATTGAATCATGAATAACTTAATTAAAATATTTTTATTTGTGAAATTCAAAAAAGTGATGGAATTCTGGAAGATCATTTTGTTTAAAATTATTTACAGCAATGATAAAAGTCTGGTACACAGCCATGATATTATACAAATTAATTATTATTTTTCTTATTTTTTATTTTATTCTTCAAATCGATTATTTTATTCTTTTAATTAATTACAGCAATGATAAAAGTCTGGTACACAACCTTGATATTATATAAATTAATTATTACTTTTCTTATTTCTATTTCTTCGAATCGATTAATTTATTCTTTTATTATTCAAAAAATAAAAAAATTATAAAAAAATTATTAAAGGAAAATATTAAAATCCTTAAAAAATTAAAGCCTTAAAAATTATTGTTAAGGAAAATATTAAAATCTAATTAAGTAAAAGATTCAATAACAATTAAGTTTCATTTGGAAAATCAACTGTCTGTTTCCTTTTCAAATGGGAAAGTTCCTTGAACATAACGTCCTGTTTTTCCAAGAAGTAAACACTAGGATCTCCCTCTTTCAGCCTGTCTCTATGGGTGGTAAATTGACATTCAGAAACAGCTGTGTGGCATTCCCTGGGTGTTCAAAAATGCAAGATTTAGAAATTTTTCCGTTTACTATAGAATTTTTGCAGGCTAGGAAACATTTCACTCTCGAACCTTTAACCTTTGCTAGACCTTTACACTCTTCAGACGTTTGTGCGGCTGGGAAAGGTTTGAATTTCTCCCTATATAAAATTCCGTTCCACAGAATTATTGCTTTTTCTTCGCTAATTCCATGAGAAAATTTCAGTTGTGGAATCCCTTTCTCCAAAATTATGGCTGTTTGCTGTGAGGGAACGACTTTTATTTCATTCACCTTTGAACCCTATATGTGTTTTGCGCTGAGACTTCTGGAACTCTGTTCAATATCAGTCAGCACATGCTAATCCATTAATCGTTTGTAGTAAAAATCGGGATTCGTGGCATCCCACGCGGGTAAAATGTGTTAGGAACGTCTGGGAGTAGCAAGATATTGGTCAAAAAGATGGGGGGGGTGATTATTTTTGGGCCTGTAGCCAATTAAGATCGTAGGTTTCGGGCTTCTTCTAAAGGTTGTATGATTTTGGCGAAATCAGGGATTTTTTCGGATCATGCCAAAGGAGAGTTCGATAAGGTGACGCTCGTCAAAGTGGGCTTTTAAAAAAGGGAGTTTAAAAAATTTTAGGGATGGATGGAAAAAAGGAATAAGGTGATGAAGATGTAAAATAAAAGACGAGCGTCATCCCTATGGAGAATGGAAAAGAAAAAAAGGCGATAAAGGCCTAAAATGCGGCGGAGTCAAGTAGTTTAACGGGGACTCCCCTACTGGGGAAACCCCCCTGAGGGGTTTGGCCCTTGAATTCGCAAAAATTCTCGAAGAAGGCTAAGTATCTAGTGATAATTGTTCCGTATATCCAACAGCGACCATCATGATATAATTTTGGTGTCAACCTAAATTCATTTATATTGGTAAGGACGGATACCACCAGATTTCCTGAGCAGCATCTTGTATGACAAGCGATCATCTTGTTCGAAAAATAAGGTCCTTAACCATCAGCAGACCATATAATTAAAAACCGGAGGAGAGCGTGGATCCCAGAACTAGCGAGTGCCAGTAAATATCTACCTCCTGCTGCAACATAAAAGATAAGTGCTCTAAATTGTTTTCATTAAAAAAACTTTAAAGTGTAGACTGCTAAGATTTACAGACTGAATAACCTTTTGATATAAAATGTAGTACACATATATAAGTTTTTAACCCTTTAAAGTTCTCTGGTATAAATAGTTACCACCTACGAAAGATTTTTTCTCATGTCTCGAAACATTATTGTTAAATGATAAATAGTTTAATTGGATGCTTAACATTCCATTGAGCTAAAATAATAACCTAGATAAACATTAATTTTATAGTTTAATCGTAATTAAATTCAAAAGTGGTAAGTATGCTTACCAATGCCAGTTCACGGCTTGAGTATTTTCATAAGGAAATCATGTTACAGCATATGTCATTAAATATCAACTCACAGAAATTTTTCAGAAGTCGTATTTTGTTCTTTATATCTAACACGTTCTTATATTTAAATATCAGCATTTGTTACTGAATTTATTTAATTTAAATTCAACTTTCATTTTTAAAATTCAACAAAAACTGTTGATGCAGGAGGAGTCTCTATAAATTCGAGATCTTCCTGTTAATGATCTTATGCATATTTTGATTTAAATTTTGGTGTGTTCATTATTTAAATTCCCTAGTTTATGAGTTTTTAGTTTCTTTATCAGCACAAAATGTGGTTAAGATATTATTAGTAAAATTGTGTTAGGTTGCAACAGTTTTATTTTTATGCAATGTAGCGCTCCTCCTAGCCGTCCCATCAGATACAAAATGAACTTCAAAATTTAATTTAATTAATTATTTAATTTCAATTCGAATAAATTACGTGGGTTTTTACTGACAAATTTACAGAAAGATGTTTTAAATTACCTAAATTAAGTGGTAAATATACTTACCAGTGAACATTCTAAGGTATTTTTACCCTTAATGCTCAGTGGTAAGTATGCTTACCACTTTCAGTTTCCCCTGAATGATCTCTGGTAAGTATATTTACCACCCCCTATTTCATAAATTATTTGTTAAATAAGCAAACGTGTGATGTTTTTGTATTTACAACATCAGTTTAACATAATATAACCCCCCAAAAAATTATTTCGAGATGCCCCGAAATTATGTCTTATAAAGGGTTAAATGTAAATTTGATATAACATATCCTTAAATTAAAAATGAATAGTGATTAAAAATATTCCAAATTCAGAGATATATTGTTTCGATGCAAATGCATATTAAAAAGTAAGAATGACAGGAAATTTTATCATTCCTTAATATTTAAAGAATCAAGGTGTAAACAAACTTATGTGTTGGTTAATGGAAAAGGTGATAATCATATAGAAGGTAAATTCTAGAACATTGTATTTCAATAATTACCTGAAGGACAAAGATTGATTATATTATTTATAATATCCAGAAGTTGTGTGTATGCATAAATGTCTGCAATTATAAAATACAATTAAGTGATATTAAGATAGCACCTTTCAGCATTTGTTCTTTACATGATCCAGAAGTTGTGTGTATACATAAATGCCTGCAATTATGAAATACAATTAAGTAATATTAAGATAGTACCTTTCAGCATTTGTTCCTTACATGATGACAACTCTATTATGCCATAAGGGATGTTTGTGAAATGCCTACGTATGTAGATATGAAAATGATTATTGATTTATTTGGTGTTCTGGTATAATGATAGTAAGAATTTAATTTAATTCAAAAGATGTAGCTTAGGTTAAACACTATTGAAACTTAAATTGTGGTGGCCACTAATACTAATATTAAAATTTCTTTAATTATTGGGACTAAACTAGTGTTAGGAGTAATTAGTTGATTGAAAATTTTAAAAGAAAATATAAACAAATAAAAATGAGGTTTTCTATTTTTCATGATATATAAGGGTCGACCCTAAAGATTGATTATCTGATGCAAAAGTTGATATTGAAGTCATTGCATTTTGAAATTTATATTTGTAAGTGATTTTATGTGTTGGTGTGTAGTAAATCTGGTTAATAAACTAGTTAAATTTAATAATTTGGCTATGTTTCTCTTGTCAAATAATTAAGCACTATGAAAGATTGAGATCCAGGATTATTAAAAAATTGACTACACGAAATAAAACACAACGGAACAGTACACATAAATTTTGCTTTTATAATCATATATGCTTACATTCTATGAATTTGATTTAATAACTTTCAGAGATAAATATCAGTGCAAAACATTATGCTTAATTGCCTGTTGCTACCTATCAGTATCTAAATTTTCTTATTGGTGAATTTGAGTATGAGAATTTACTCAGCATACGAGATGATAGATAAATTTAGATGTTGGAGAGTACGGTAGAAGGACAGTCTACAGATGGTAAATAAAGATATAATAATTGTTTATGTAGTTTAGTACTATGAAATCTTGTTTAAAAAGTGTAAATGATTAGAAATCAAAAATCATTTTTGAGATAAGTTAGAGTATGAGATGAGCAACAGGTGTAATGTAAATCTAACTATTAAAATGCTAAGAATTGTTAAATGCAAATTTAATAATACATTTGTATTTAATAAGCATTTGTACACAAGATTAGAATATGAGCAGCATTGGTAAGTAAATAATTAAGTAAATATTCAAATATATTTACAACACAATCGCATGATGCATTTTTTTAAAAGAAAGAGTCATTATTTGTATTTTTTTTAGATTGAATTAAAAATAGTTAACTTAAAAACGTTAAATTACAAACTATATAATACTTAAACTGCACTGATCTAGTTTCTTAAAAATTCCACTTATCAGTTAGATATATAGAGAATATTATACATTGAAGGTTTTAAACTTATTTACAGTAAGCAGTACTTATATTGAGTTAATTCCTTAGGATTCCTTGTCTTTATAAAGCGGATCCATTCTTTTTTCGGTTAACCGGAGTTTTACTGTATTTTTGTTTTTCCTTTTTAGTTTCACAATGAGTTCAGGTATAATTTTTCATATCTAATTAAAATAAAAATAATAAATTCAATTCATCACCCAGATGTATTTTTCAAACGAACCACAAGCCAAAAATGAAGACATAAATCCTGATCTTATTTTCTGTTTTACCAAAATAATGATTTATTGAATATATTAATTAATAGGATTAGAAACGTAAACTTTACTCCATAACTGTTGTCAGTAATTGTTTTTTTTTTTGCTGTTTATGAAACATCGCTAAGAGCCCTTATTTTTGTATTTTTTTTTTGGTATTACAGATGCTGCTGTCTTTTAGAGTGGATATCCTACAATTAGAAATTTAAATTAAATGAATTCATTTTTACCAATGATTTTTATTCACACTGGTGACGATGGAATGCTATAGAACGATGAAAAAGATTTACAACGATTATTTTTTTCACCAGCTAAGCATAAGCAATAAAATTTCGTTTTTCGAATGGCAAATTTATTTTCGCTTCTAATGTGTTATCACTTCAACCGTGTGGCAATATTTTTGTTGCCCTATCAACTTACAATTTTTATTTTGGATTTCTTATTATACTTTTTATGGTAGGCTTTTTTTATGCTTAAAATTAGTTAATTGTACTGATATGAATATAATAATACTAACAGCACTGATTATTACGCATAATATTCCTAGAGAATGAAAAAGTACGTAATTTTCTTGGGTATCATGCCAAGAAAGGAATTCTATTTTTATGATATCTTTAGAGTAGAATAATAAGAATGTTACAAAAAATTAAATTTAAATTGCTTTTTACGCAGACTACTTGTTCCTTTTTGTATTTCATGTATAGAGACATATATTGTTTTATTTTCATATTTCAAAGTTAATGGTATGCCCCTACTCTATTTTATTTTTTATCAATTATTTAATGTTTAGAATAAAGTAATCCAGCTTTCCATAATTAACACATTTTTTATTTCTTTTGTTCGATAATTAACACTTTTTGCACTAAGAGTGCAATTTATAATATTTTTATTCTTAAATTTCATATACGGTGCGATGTATTTCTGTCTCGGTAGTTTCTAAACATCAAACGGAGCGGAAGGATTTGAATGCATTTTTTCAGTCCCTACACTCTGAATATTTTATTTTATTTTACTTGAGCCTAATATAAAGGTACAATGTTTCATTTTATTGCCGAGGGTCATATACAGTTGAATGTCATTTACTCTCCAGGATCATATACAGTGTTATGTTCTTTACTGTCCAGTATCATATACAGTGTTATGTTTTTTGCTGTCCAGGATCATACGCAGTGTTATGTTCTTCACTGTCCAGGATCATATACAGTGTTCTGTTCTTTACTGTCCAGGATCATATACAGTGTTATGTTCTTTATTGTCCAGGATCATATACAGTGTTATGTTCTTTACTGACCAGGATCATAAGCAGTGTTATGTGCTTTACTTTCCAGGATCATATACAGTGTTATGTTCTTTACTGCCAAGGTTCATATGCAGTGCTATACTTTAATCAAATATCGTTTTTGTGATGCAAAACTTTACACACACCCTCCCTCTGATTAATTTTGTAAATAAACTGATGGATATTGCATATAAAGCATAGGTCAAATATTGTTTTAGTAACTCACATTTAATAAAATGGTGTATTTTCCCTCACCTTTGCATATCACCAGCAAAGCAATGTTTGTCTCTGTATTTCTGTACATCATATAAAGATAATATCAAACACTCCATTTCCTTAGTACATGCTGTATTCCAAATATAGAAAATTATTTAGCATTCGATATAATATTGTAGTTCAATATCTAGCGCAGCTACGGGAGGGTCAATACATGTCTTATGCATGTTAAATCCTTCTAGGGTCAAGAAACCTTTAAAAAATATCATTAGAAAATAAAGTAAAATCTGCGAATGTTAATTACATTCAATGGCTTCGATGAATGTTCAATCTTGAGGAAAATTTGAGTACGATCGAATTCAAATTCCGGCGCCTTCAAATCATAATCTAATCATTTACTAATTTTAAATTAAAACATTTTTTTTTCCATTTTTCATTTGAAACTGCCTTTTAACCATCTGCATTCCTAAATTTTCCAGGATTTTTCATCTTAATTTGAAAAGTCAAATTCAAGACAAACAGAATAAACATTCCTACTCAGCATCTGGTATAAGATTTTTGCTTGTAGTCATACGTAGGATAATCTAATAGCTTTGAAATAAAGTACAGTAAAACCTGTTTATAACTATAGTTTAGGGACCAAGAAAATAAATCGTTATAGACAGGTTATCGTTGTAGACAATTTGAGCATTTGTGTAGGCAATTATGTGACGATGTACTAATATATTAATTTTATAGCTCTTATTGATACATATTACAAATACTCGCTGATATAAAATCATGTTTTATGAACTTTAAACTTTTAAAAGCATTTAAAAACCCAAAGGGAAAATTTTAGGTAACATTTTTACTAAAAATATATGTATCCATAAAAGGGAGATGTAAGTATTTTATTTCATAATTCCAATATTTTGCGTAACGTCTCCAATAGCCAATGTTCTACTCAACAACATCGTAGATTAAAGGTTTTAACAAAACTTCAAGGAACAAGTGAAGAGATAACTGCAAATGTATAATTTCGGCAGTGCCCAGCCGAGTGACAACAAACAGCTGTGGACATTGCAATCGCTTTACCCCGCCCTCGATCTCCCTGCAACAATAGGCTTCGTCTTCTAGGCCCTTCCCCCATTCCACTCACTGTTATCTGATATTTTGGATGTGGTGCCTTTTACCAAGAAAAAAGAAATCGGGATTGTATTGTACCAGCTTACTAAAGAGACAAAATTATCATTATAGACAGATTTTTCTAAAAAGTGATAATCGCAGTAGACAGGCAGGCAGGCTCGTCTTAACAGATTTGAGCGCCCTGGGCTAGAATAATTTGGCGCCCAATCAGAACCTTAATTAGGAACCAATGAAAAGACCTAACTAATAATATAATAGACTTAAAAAGTCTTCTGTTCTGTGATTAACACCTTACAATATTGCAAATCGGCACCTTTTCAAAATAGATTATGCGAGCCAGCTTCCTTCATCCCTGATCGTGTACACGATTAGTTTTAATGGTTACATTACATGAAAAGAATTTTTTCAGTTCTCTTAAATATAATTAGAACCTTAATTAGGAATTACCCAATGCAAATATCTAACTAACAATATAATTGACTTAAAAAGTCGCCTGTTCTGTCATTAACGCTAAGTCGGTGCCTTTTCAAAATAGGATTTTGCGAGCAAGCTTCCTTCATCCTTGATCGTGTGCACGATTACTTCTAACGGTTACATTATACGAAAAGATTTTTCTAAACTCTCTTATATATATTTATTAAATTAAAAATATAATATGCTTAATATTTAAATGGCTGCCTAGTTACAAGTCCTAATCATATTTTTTAACATATATAAACTACAATTAAATTTTCCTAGTACAAAATTAATATATATCGGTATAGGCGCCTTCGGATCAAAAGGGACGCCACTGGACAATAGCCCAATTAGCCCATGGGATAAAACAGCCCTGTTCAGAATACATTGGATGAACAGGAATTCCGCCATGGACAAAGAAAATAATGTTATACGCATGTTTATCGTTATAGACAGTAACGTTTACGCAGGTTTCACTGCATTTTGAAATTTGCACAATGTTTTTGTCCATTAATTAAACATTAATGACAATATTAAATAATTCCTTTTGAAATAAAAGAAAATACAGTGAAGAAAATCTACCTTTATGATATAAAGCTTGAAATTTACTCGTATTGATAGTTGCAAATTGAAAGCCTTATGCCTTTCCAAAGTGAGAAAATGCCTAACAAAGCAGTTATTGTCGATAGCGAAAATAGTTGAAAGTGAAACGAACTGTAAAATAAGTCAAGAAATAGAAAGCAGGAAAACGTTTTTTTCCTTTTTTTTATTTTTTCAACATTTTTCTGCTACAGCTTGATTTTGCTTTTCCGTTTGAGAAATAGGAAGTTGCGAAACATATACCTATACTTTTTTATCAATAGAATTTCCGTATACAAAATGGAACGAAAAAGAAAAAGAGAAAATAAATAAAATTTAATTTCAGTTCCTCCATTGTATACTTACCTTTGAGAAAGAATAAAGTCAGAAGCTTTCAAGAAAGAAATAGAAAAAAAAAATAAAACTGATAAATAAAAAAAATATTGCAAAGGGAGGAAAAAATTCCCAGACTTCTATTTATGCGAGTAAAAACGCTTCAACTTCAGTCGAGTAAAAAGTTGTGGATTAGAACTTAGCAACAAAAAGAGTGAAAAGTTCTTCTTGAATAGAAGTTGCATGAAGTAAAAAAAATAATATCATTAAAATCGTCAGTTTTGCAACAAGCGACGCGTCAAATTTTCTTCTCAACAAAGCTGAAAATTACTTCCCTTTTAAGTTCTCTATTTGTTGTAATTTCTTGTTCGCTTTTTCATTGTCACATTTTTTTCTCGTATTTTTTAAGTTCTTATCAAATATAATTATTCCCAACGATGCATAAGTTGCGGTGGGGGATGAGGCAAAAAAAGAAGAAATATATTAAGAATGCAAAAAAAAAGCACTTTGATATTCTCTGCAAGACTTGAATGCACTTTGTTGAGAATAGAAAATAAAATGAAGTCTACCTTTTTCTAGAAATTTAAAATTCAAGGAATCACCAATACAACAAACTGTTTGAATTCTTTCTTGAATAAAATGCTTCTTAAATTATTGTGGAAGGCCATCAAATATTTGCTATAGGTTGATTATGCTATAGATTATGAATAGTTGTCTTTAATGAGTTCCTGTTGACATAGAAAATGTTCTTCAAAAAAATTGCAAGGTTTGATTATTTCTTTTTTATGCGTTAGAGAATTTTTAATAAAAACATATTCAATGAAAATATTTTGCAATTACATATGCATATTTTAAATGATATGATTTCTTTTAAGCTTATTTTATAGCTTAACCACAATTTGAGCGCCTTTAGGGCAACAGGAGACTTGGTTTAGGGAATGGATCTTGAGTTTTTCTTGAACTCGTATCAGTTATAGTCCTGCTGCACTGGCTATTAATGCCTCATGGCTCTTGTCTTGCTAACGAGTAGAAACTTCATTTTATTGATATTTTATCTCAGATATTAAACAATTATTTAAAAATAATTTGTATGATTATATCTTATTCTTTATACAGAATGTATCTTTGCTATAAATCGCATCATGATATTCATGATTTTCTTACTTTTTAAGACAATCTCTTAATGATGGCAACAGACAGGACGACTTTGAAATTTACAGGTTTCGTATAGTTTTCAAAAGTAACGAAACGAAATATAATAACTTCTGACCCAGTGTACCATACTTCGAAAATAAATTGCTTTCTTCATTTGGTTCATTTATAAAGAAAAAATAACCAGGCTGTAATTATTTGCAACAACAACACAAAAGAACGGTTTTTATTGGTTGTTGACTAAATGAAAAGAATATTAATGCATCCATTTGAGAAATATCTCCTTAACGTCATTCGAGACATGTCGCAATTGTTATGACTCCACTAACTTACCTGGTGAATCTATGTCTATGAGTATGTGTTTTTTCCTTAATAGGTGTTTAATATATAAACCTTATACTAAATCAAAAAGTCACATAGGGGCCGTTCAAATATTACGTAAGCATGTTTTTGGTATTTTTTGAACCCCCCTTGTCAGCAAAAATAAGCAAATCGCAAACCCCCTCTTATAATTACGTAAGCAAACTGCAATCCCCCCGTTCTTTTTTTTTACAAAACGTATACCATTAATAATCTAATTTTAAAAATTTTAGGACTTATTCAAATAAAAAACTCCAACTAGGCTTAAAATGAATAAAAAAAAATGTAAGTTTAATTTCCTTATAATTTCAAGTTTAAGCTTACAAAAATCAAGTTTAATTTTCTTTTGTCAAATTTAACTTTTTCAAATTTAATTTTTTTAAATTAAATTATTTGTGCAAGTTACAAGAGATTTTCGAAAATAAAGTGATTTAATGTCTTACGTAAGCATCACTCATACTGCCCCTCCCCCCTTGTCAGCAAAAATAAGCAAATAGCAAACCCCTTCCCCCCCCTTGGGTGCTTACGTAATATTTGAACGGCCCCATAATGGAATTCATCTTATTGTTTTTTTTAAATTTTCGGAAAACTTATTTTTTGCTGCTATTTTAACCACACAAGACATTACTACTAGTTTTCGGAGCATCAATAAGAATCCATAAAACTTTTGCAGCAAACCAAAGTAAAATATTTAACTTTACGGATGCGACATGATTTAATTTCTTCCTTTTGACAAAAATATTTTCTATAGAGATGAAATATTTCATGAAGGATTCTCTTTCTCAAATAGACCACATCTAATTTTCAGCAGTACAGAATATGCTAACACGGCACTGGAGAAAACTGTATATTAGATTAATTAAACAAATCATAATTATAAACACAAAATAGTGATGGCGCTTTTAATATAGCATCAGTGCATATTCGGTTCATTTTAAATGGCAAGGAAATACAAAGTTTATAAATGATAATACATTCATCGTATAAACATTGAAAGATGAACGTATAAACTTTGTATTTCCTTTTCATTTAAAATGAACCGAGTATGCACTGATGCTATATTGACATTGAAAGATTGTAATAAAACTGATTATACGTTTCCAGTTATTTCATATTTATATAATTAAGTCGGATAATTATACTATTTTAGAATCTTATTCACACACATTTAGGCTAATTATGATGTGCCCTGAGGAAGAATTCATAAAAACATTGAAGCTACAATTTCGTTACAAATAAATTTGCTTTTTTGACTAACTAAATTCATCTTGATGTAACGGTACATATTATAAAGTGGAGTTTAAATTTCTCTAAAGTGAAAATAAGATGCTTATTATAACGTTAATGCAATTTAGCATGAAGTTTGATTAAATTTACAACACTCGTTTACCTATCAACATTCAATGTGAGGTAAATACTGCAATTCATACACGATCAGTGTTGCCAATGTACATATGCTATGAAAGTCAATGAAATTGTTAAAATCTACCCAATATATTGTTATCAAAGGATCAAATGCAAAAATGAAAACTGAATAAATATCTATTAAGAATCGCACTAAAGAAAAACTTTCTATTTTGTTGTCAAAATATTTTCATTCTCAATTAACTGAATTTAATGATTTATGAATCATGTTTCACATTTTGCTGAAGCTTCTCTTCTCTTAATGGAATTCTTCGCACTTTGTTATAGGCATTCCTCTCATATTTTAAAACAAACTTACAACTTTCATTAATTAATCAATACAATTTGATCAATAAAATACGCTATTAACATTTAATTTAGACAAAAAATAAACTTTGAGTATCAGAATTTTAGTCGCTGCAATTGGGTTTTTGAAGCAGATCCAGAAATTTTTTGTCTTCTCAAAAGGAAAAAAAACGTTTGTTTATTGACTGGGATATGCACGAAGTTCATGAATTTTTAAATATTCGATGATGCACTCACTGCCAAGCGTTTAATTACACAACTTCAAAGTGCTCAACGGAGAAAGTTTATTGTGGATTTTGTGCATAAACACATGACTCAAAATCTTGTCGAGAGGACTTCCTACGATGTATCAACTGTCGTGACAATAACTCTAAATTTCATACCAGATAACCCACATGCCACTTTGCATTTGTTCATCAATGCCCATCTTACCTAGAAAAGGTCAATTTCATTAGAAAAAATACATTCGACTACTGAAAACTATTCCAGATAACAGTATTACCTCAGCCAAGGTTTGGTAAGGTACTGGATTACTTTTGGAACTGGTTTGCTCCTGTTGAGTAGTGTTATTGTTCTTTCAACAATTATTATGGAATGTTATTTTGGACTCATCATTTATAAATGTTCATGAACTCTTAGACTTTTAATGCTTTTCTTCGTCAAAACAAGTATTATGGAATGTTATTTTTGATAATCATGAATTATGTTTTTATATTTTTTTAGTATTTTTTTGTTTTGCTCTTCAGTTTTGTTTGTATTAATATTCTGTTTTCTACGTGTTGCTTTTTAAAATATCTAAGTAAAGTAAATATCTAAATATATGCTTGCTAAAATATCTAAGGTTTTTTGTTCTTCTGAAAAAAGTTTCACACATACCCACCTAACCGACAGGGAGCCCTCCGGCTCCAAGTTGTGATGTTGTTAAATTTTGAATATTAATATTGATTAATCTTTACTGAGACTCTAGTAATTAATACACCAGTCATTCAACTTAGCAAACTTTACAAGAAGCAATAGATTATACCATTGAAATTTCGATTTAATCACACCATTAAAATCTCAATTTTATCCTTTGACTTTCCTAGCGTTCCATATGCGTTGTGTCTTTTTTTTACTTTAAAAATATACCCAAGGTTCTAAGAATTTAAAAAATTCTACCAGATTCATGAATACAACATAGTGATTTTCAGCAATGCATAAATAATTTGACATACACAAGATTTTGAGTTTTCAAGGCTAACGTTTATTTAAGCAATAACAAAATTTAAACAATACTTTCATAAAATCTCTTGACTATGTTGACAACTCAATGTTAAGACAAATTGTAAAGTTATGAGGGAGCCTCACCTCGTTAGACATATATCAATAAAAATTTGAACATCTCAATCAAAACTCCAATACGCAACAATACATATAACACTCAACACAATCATTTACTAAATCAATTCAATTAATTAAAATTCACATCAACATTATTAGCATTAAACAGAAAAAAACATTCAGAACAAGAATCTGAAAATTCATTAACACTTTGCAGTCTTAACTCAGAAATCTCTCATTTAAATGCTTACACCTAACGAATACCCTAAATCTTTAGCTAAAAAATATCTTTATCATATCCCTTCTTAATTTAAAATTTAACTTTTAAAGCACCTAGGAAAAGTGATGACTTTAAAGTCAATGTATCAATTAAGACCCATTTAATGTATACAGCATCTGAAACATTGCAATTAAACCAAGATCTCAAAGCTTCACAATTAATCATTTAAATCCATCTACTGATAAAATTCAGATGATCAAAGAATTTAAATTATTCTTATAAATCCAACTTCTGGTTAAAATTTAGATGTCAAAGTATTAAAAATCATTCTTATAAATCCAACTACTGATTAACTATAATTTCCAAGAAAATTTCATTATATTCAAATTTTTAACACTATGATAATATTAAGTTCAAAACCCTGGTCCCAAGAAAGAAACACTTTTAATATAAAATTTTAAGGTAAATTCGTACTTGAAATTTCAGCAATGATGTACCAATATGTACCAATTATCACAATATTTAAATTTAAGATTTTGGAATTTAGCCAAATAATAACGAATTCTTAAACAATTTTGAATAGCTCAAATAAACATAATGGGTACTTATCCATTGGGCTGGGGTTTGGAACTGGGCAACATGTTGGAACAGTGTTGTTTGCAGCCGGATATTCAGGCACCATTTCTTTTGGATAAGTTCTTGTCCCTTCTATTTCTTTACAAAGAACAACACAGTCAGAGAGTCTTACTGAAACCATGTCGAGGCTGCATGTAGTGGCCCATAAGAATCACAGAAATGGAAAGTTTTGCATATCTCCAAGTATGCAAAGGAATTCTCCCCATGGACATTCTGTCGAGGATCTAATAGCAGGCTTTTAGCTTGATTATCAACTGCATCTTTCAAATTAACAGTTTTCTTTTGTAAGAAATTAAAATGTTCTCCAAAAACTCGGCACGTAACGCCAAACGAGTCCAGCCATCACGGTGTAAGCGTAGAATCAGAAAAATATAGAAAAAAGACTGGGCATCCCAAGCCGTCAAGCGTCGTCTTCGCCAGAGAATTTTACCGCCTGAACCAGTAATGGCAGATGTCAACTTTACAAGCGGGAAATTTTCGTTCACCAAAATGCTCTACATGAGCCACGTTAACACTAGAAGGTCAGCTCATTCATCAAATACACGGTGCTGCGTGGAAAAACATAGGGCTAACTTCACCAAAATTCAGTCCGGCCCCAAAGAAAGAGATTTCATCAGAAGCTCGAATATGTCACTACATTTCCAAGATTTACACGTAGATTAAAAATGGCTGGCTTGCCAAGATCCAGCGAGCCGCGCTCTTTTCACGCCGGTTGCCATTTAGAAATTTAAGTCAAAATTCAAGTTCCTTCTTGTCTTTAGCCATGATGTCGCTGCGACTCTCTTTGATCTCAATTCTCTCCTTTTTTTTAAATCTCCCAAACATTCTCTTATAAACAGAAGCTTGGGGACTCGAGATCGCCAAGGAGAAACCTATGCTTCCGAGCCATTTTTCCTAAACCACAATTAATTTTTTTACAATAACCCTTTTTAAAATTTTCGCCAATCTCAACCAAATCTACATTAAATTTTTCATCGACAAAAAAACCAAAAACAGACAGGCCACTCCTCTATATTTCCTAATGGTCACTACTGGTCAGGATCTCCCCCTACACAGAAAGGGGCGACCAATCTGGGTTCGACTCCTGACCCCACTCATTAAAATAGAATACTTTCCCCTCTCGACACAGCTTCAGGAAGAACTCGCACAAGGGGGTCCTCTCACTCTTTCCCTCTAAATGTTTGCTAGGACTGAATAAGCTTCAAACGACAATTCTCACATGGGTCTTTGGCTCGAATTGGCA
>BGPR01019255.1:0-29602 GCA_013235015.1 Araneus ventricosus
TTGAAACCAATTTTCACTTTTTTCTTCCCTGCAGTATAGCGAGAATATTCGACAATTTAGCTCTGCGTGTGGGAAGAAGTTCTTGGATCCCAGTAAAAACGCTATTTCCCAGAGCGAAAAGTAAGAGTGGAGAGAAAATATTACTGGGGTCCGATCAATTCGATTAGTGGATACTAACGAGGCCCTATTTATTTGCCATGTGTCCCCCCTTGGGGCCGTCTACCCTCGGATACATCTTAGCTCAGCTTGTTTGAGGAAAAAAGAAAAACAGTTATTTTAGCTCTCCCTTGTATTTCTTCCATTCCTGTGTTTTTGGAAGGTGGTAAGAAATGTTTTATTTTTTGAAAGGCACGTAATTATAGGTGCGTTTGGTTAAGATAAGAAGATATAAGTCTGTTTAGGTTACGACTTCCAACGAATATCGTCTTGCGAAGTAAACTGTGCGCTTAAATGTAAATAATTATTTTTGAAGGGATGGTTTGAAATATTTTGTAAGACTACAAATAACGATTATTTTGTTCAAAATTCAGTGGCAACAGAAAAATAATATTTTGTAAAAAGAGTGTAAATAGTTTAGTTTAAATTTAAAGGTTGTGTTTAATAAAAAAAACCCTTAAAGAGGTTGTGGTTTTATAGTAGCCTTCTCTTCTTTGAGTATGGATATTACTTCAATAATTATACTTTCAGATAAGCGGTTCCACATCTCTTGTATCGTTCTCAGACAGTGGAAACTGAGGTACTGGTCGTTTCAAAAAGCCAAGACTAGCAGTTTTGGACGTTTTTACTCCGGAAAGGGGTGGCAGGAAATGAGTAAGATAGTGCATTTCCGTAGTTTTTTGTTAGGTCACGCTAAATATGATGTAAATTCCCCCTTCCATTTCTCACTTCACCCCTATTTTGGTAAAATCAAATCCGTCTGGCGCATGCGCAAAAGCACGGAGTGTTTGGGAATCCGAGAATCTATATTAGGCGTTATTTTGTTTATTTATTTCCTTTACGTTGAAATTTGTTTCGACAGTTTGATTGTTTATCTTTAATTTAGATAAAGTTCTGTACACTCTCCTTCCTTCAGATTGGTATTGTATGTGTTACCGGAAAAGTTTGAAATTCGGCAGTCTTAAGGATGCCTAGCAATTTTTAGGCAGAGTATGAATTGATAAATATTTCACACATTTCTTGTTCTATACAATGACAAACCGGCAAAGTATGGAATACATCGTCGATTCGCTTTTATAAGAAATAAAAATAAGTGCAATTCAAAATAAAGTTATTTCCTTTCTTGATGCATCATGCAGGTTTATATTTTATTTTATTTTTTTAATAAGAAGGGCATAAATTTTGTTTCGTATAACTTTCATTTTTCTTTATGTATTTTTAATAAAAGATTTTTAATACCATTCTTTTATTATTTTTTTCTAAATAACGTTTGTATTTATTTATAATACGCATCCTTTCAATAAAAGCCTTATCATGATCTCCTTTCAGACTTTGCCTAAATAGCATTTGTCATTCTATAGAATACCTAGGTATTCCAATCGATATCAAGGGAAAGTATATAACATATTCAAATAATTATCATATTTCATACTTTGACTAAAGATGTCTTGGCATTCTATAGAATGCCGGTGTTTCATACATGGCTGGTAAAATAATTATTCGAAAAGTAATAATTATGATTTAAAAATACAGGGTCATCTCTACTAAAAAGAAAGGAAATGTGTTTGTGTTTTGGCGCTCTACAGGACAGACCTCTGGACTTAGAGCTACGAAATTTGGCACGAACATTCTTGGGTGGACTCGCGTTTACGTAGAACGTTAGAAAGGAGAGCTTTATACCAGTGGTACGCAAACAATGGGTCGCGAGAAAATTTTTGTGGCTCGCTAAATTCAAACAAATTTCTTTGACAATAAAAAAATATAAGGCTTTTTTTCAAAAAATGTGGTCGCGACCCTACATGCAGGGTGTCTCGAAAAAATTTTACACAAACTGAGGGGGTCGGAAATGAAAACAGTTTGTTCACCACTGCTTTGTACGAGAGTCCACTGTATTTCGCCAACGCTGGAAATTTTCGCAGTATTTCTAAAAAATGAGGAATACAATCATCAAGCTTCTATATCACTTACGTTAAACACTGACAGATATGACTTTTCAAGGTTGTAATTTATTAGGTGTAATATTATATTCACCAAATGTAATATAAACTAAGAAAGGAAACAAATGCGTAAAGTTTATTGCATATTAATGTTCTAATGAATGTGACGGGAAATATTTAACAAAACATGAAAAAAAATCATCGAATGAAAGAGAAGCAAATACTATTTAAAATCGATGGGGAACTAATGTTAAAGGCATTGATTAAATTTGATAGTTCAACGAATTTTTCATCTAGCGACTATTCTTTTTTAATAGACGAAATGTCTTCCACTGAAATCAATACTATTATCAAATATTTCAAAAGTTGAAGGATACTGTTTTAATGTTAAGTATACATGCATTGCTGAATTCACATGACAGGCCGGTTTTGGTGAATACCTGGTTTGCTTGGAATAATAGCTTCTAAATTTCAATTAAATATCCGATACATATTTCGATTTTCATTGTTTCCTAAGCAAACCACTTCTAATCGTGGTAGATATTTAATCAGTACAGTTACCAGTTTCCAAACCTTACTCTTGTTCTGTGCATTATACTCATGGTGTCAACTCAGATGGCGTTACAGAAAAGCACATATGAGTATTTCTTCTAATATGCAACTGCATGTTGTCTTATCGTATTGTAATTTCATGCTCTTTCTGGTTTCGAAAATAACATTATCGCTGCGCATTTCAAGGAAATCACGTGAAAACGTATCATCCCCTTTATGGTTTTGCGACGCTATCGTTAATTTCATATTCGAATTGTCAACGATAAAATATTTCCAGCTTTGCGGATGAAGCCAGCAATCAGTTGACAGGCATCATCACAGCCAGTAGAGTAAATATACTCTTGTCCCCCTACTTTTACCTCCAACTTTAGTACATCAAACATGTTCCCCAATTCATCATGGGTTTGTGGGGAATATCTGTTGGAACTCAACAAATACATCATTCCCCTAAGCGAAAAGAGTGAAGAGAAAGTATAACTAGTGCCCGATCAATTCGATTAGCGGATACTAACGAGACCTTATTTATTTGCCAGGTGCCCCCTGGGACCCTATACCCTCTGCTGCATCTTAGCTCATATTGTTTCCAGAAAAGCCGAAAAAGACTTCCTCCTCCCTCGTGGTACTTCCTCTATTTCTGTGTCTTTGGTATATAAGAGTTTATTTTAAGAAAAGCCCAGAATTATAGGTGGCTCTGTTCAGGGCGAGAATATACACTCTCTGCTTTATGTTTTACTTATGGTTTTGGTTAGGCGTTTTTAAAACTAATATGTACAGTAGTGCTGCAATTAATTTCACCTAGAGGTAGCACTTAATGTGAATTAAAGTGGAATTTTATGATAATGAAATAGAGAAAACTGAAGTTAAATAATATAATCATTTCTCACGTTGGCTGCTGATCATGCACTATGACTCACAACTGTGATTAACACCTACTATCTAATTAGATGTCCCTTCTTTACTGTAGTTAAAAGATAGCCAGGAAGGGTTCATTTAATTAGATAGCAGGTCCGAATATTTCCGCGTCACCCAAATATGTTTGGCACGGTAGTCAACGTGTTAATGCAGGTGCTTTTTTCGGGAAACGAAAAGGCTGATCAATTAGAAAAAAGATCTACGATAGAAGGAACTGATGTCAATCTACAAAAGCCAATTAGTTTCTTCAAGAAAACCTAATACAGTTGTCTCTAGAATCCTGGAAGCGAGAATGGGAAGAAGGTGCAACTAGCCGTCACACTTACGCCGTCTTACCGAAGGTCGCACTGATCCTTAGGCAATGGTCCTGGAACGAAATTCTATTCGTGACTGGGCATGGCCCATTTCATAGCTACTTCAAAAGATTCGGATTGGCTATTTCGAACAACTGTGCATGCGGTGATGTACGCACTCCATTCCACTATGCTACCGCCTGTCCTCTAACTCTTTTCTTTCATTTCAAAACTCCTTCAACAATTCATAAACTTCCCTGGCTTCGAAATCTTGTCTCAAATCCACGTGCAAGAAAAAGATTAAAGTTATTTATGGAGTTCATCCAGACAAATGAACAGCTGCTTAGATGCCGAATCCTGATTTTGCCATCATCACCCTAACATAAACTCTAAAAGAACATTGAACATCTATGGATGACGCTACTTTTGTCCTTGCTAATGTTTCGTCATAAATTATTTACCCAGGATTCTGTACAAGTGTGTTTTTTGGAACTCTTCAGACAGTCTTTGTTATTCTTAATTTATCTACCGTACATACTAATGTGTTTAAATATTCTACTGTTATCGCTTCAGGAAGTATCTTTAAGTAAATTTTTTAGCTGTCTTTTTAAGAGTGTGCATTTGTTGTTTGAAATGTTATTCCATGTAAACCTGTTAACCTGTTTGTATAAGAGTGCGAGTTTAAGCAGTTTACCCCCTATTTTGTTATGTCTGTTATCTTTTTATTGTTTTCTTTTTTTACTGTTTGTTGAAAGTTGATCTTCCATTTTTACATGTCACCCTATTCTATAGAACACATTTAACCAGTGCGTGTTGCTTCTGTATTTTTTTATATATATATATTTGGATTACTTTTTCCCTCTTTTGGTACTTTTGCTTGTTAACACTTCGTATGTAAGATTTAAACTGATAGCTTTAAGTTCTTTCATCCTCCTCCATGAATGGTGAAATTTATTAGAAGAAGACAAAATGTTGTACATTGCTAGTTCGTCAACAATTTTGTTGTTGCTATTTCCGAAATTCGAATGCTTTTCAAACAATCCCACCCATTTAAATATTATTTCAAATAATTTTTAAACATTTCTTCTACTTTTTTTCATAGAAATTTTTAAAAAAAGAACCACCCTGGCCTCCCCATTCCTACTCACATTCATCCCAAACTGACCAGAAGTGATCTACGCTCTAGGAAAGGGGGATGTGACGTGGCTTAGTAGTAGTAGTCCATTTGATCGCCTTATTATTTTTCTTTTATTGGTAAAAACGATGTGCTTTTATGCACTACTACTGATTTTGTCAGTGATTATTTTTATTTAATATGAATTAATGTAAGAGAAATATTCTGATAATAAAATCTGCAATTCAAAGAATAGCTGTATTGCAAGTTAGACGAATTTTGGTCTCTCTATTATATTAGGTATATTAATTGAATTACTTCAGACGGAAAAAAGAATTCGGAAAATTAACTTATTCATGAGGACGAATAGTTTCAGAATTGCAATATCAGCATAGTTGAAAAAGAAACATTAACATTATATACAGGACCTTTACGAACTCCTTAGAAAATTAGCATGAACAAAGGTTTTAGAATCGCTTAAAGTTTTCTTTCTATGGGACAAATAATTTTTCAGCTAAATGACGCATTCAATACCTTATTTTAATAATGAAAGTAATTAAAAATAAAAGTACTATATGTAATTTTTTGATGAGTACTTTCTTTTATTATATGTTAATATAAATACCAATATAAAACTCCGCCTTAGGCATTAACTGAAACTCAATCCCCAAATATGTTCAGCTACAATTATGTTGAAACAATTTTACCATTTATTTCTGATTATAATAAACATTTTAAACCTTTTTTTTTTATTTAAGCATGATTTTACATCAGTTTAAACAAATGAGATCTAATTATAAGTAATAATCAGTTAACTGGTCTTCGGACCAATACATCTAAAACTAAACCCCACTTTTAAAATCAGCAGCACTAGCATTTGGTTTCATATCTGAATTCTTCATGTATGGATTTGATTGTGTCCAGTCCATACATTAGAGTCCCAGTTATCCGAGCTAGATGGGACCGGACCCTTTCCGCGTCACCAAAAGTCCGGATTAAACGGGCCTTGAAAAGCATGTAACCATATTTTAGGTGGGAACTATAAAAATCGATGCTTCTTTTCATAAATACATACAAATTTGGTTGTGCGCATTATCATTTTCGGATGCCCGTACAAGCGGAGTTCGGATTAGGGGGACTCTACAGTATCTTTTTCCAGTCCTAATTTAAGAACTTAAAAGCATTTCCTCTTCTGTAGTTCAAGTCAGCTATATCTAAAAGCTGTGATCATAGCCAACAAAGATAAAATTGTTTCACTTCTTTCTTCTCAGTATATTTTTACATATTCTTAATTCACCATCACGTGTGTGGAAAATCTGCTATAAAGACGAAAGGCATTGAGCGTCTTACAAATGTTAAGCTCCCAAGCGACACACAAGGGAAAATCAAGAGCACAGGAAAAATATTACTGGTGCCCTATCAATTCAATTAGCGACATCTCACTATGGGCAATTTATTTGAACTGTGTGTCCCTTGGAATGTGCCAACCTCGGATACAACCTATCTCAACTAATCTGGGAAGTAAGAGACTCCTACGTATATATCTTCTAATTCTCCATACCTGGAAAATAGGATGGAAGGGATAACCTTTTTGAAAGATACTTAATTACAAATGCCCTTGAGTAGGATGGAAATATGCGTCGCTATTTTATTGCTTTACGTTTAGTTAGGGTAAGAGGGTGTACAGACGATTGGCTCTTGATTGCTTGTCTCTTTAAATTGGAGCTAGGAATGTTAAAAATGTTAATATATTTAAAAAATCCGTTTATGTGAAAATACGAGGATGAAACAGATTTATTCTTGCATAACAACCTGTTATAGAGCTTGGTGAGTTATCCGTTTCGAAAAGATTTAGGTGTTGTTCTTTATTAATATAATTTAAAGAGGCAAAAATGTTACCAATAGATTTTAACGTTTTATATATCGAGTGCTAAAGAAAGTTCCAATTGCAGCCATCCATATTTAACAGTTGTATTCATAACAAAAGTCAAATATATTGTTCCAGTTTTTTTCTTCTCCTACTGCGTGAAAATACTTTACTCTCTAATTTAACTCAGTGGGTGGGAATAGCTGTTGGATCCCAGTGAACACGCTATTCCCCAGAGCGAACAGTAAGAGTGCAGGAAAAATATTACTGGTGCCCGATCAATTCGATTAGCGGCTTTTAACGAGGGGCTATTTATTTGCCCCATACCCCCTTGGGTCCCTCTACCCTTGGATACATCTTAGTTCAGCTTGTTTGGGGAGAAATAATAATAAAAAAATATTATCTTTGGCTCCTTCTTCTATCTCCCCTTATTCTGGCTCTTTGGCATCTAGGAAGGAAAAAATTTATTTTTGAAAGGCACATAATTACAGGTGCTTTGGGGTAACATAAGAATATTTCAGACTGGTGGTTTGTTGCCTTACGCTTAGTGAGGGTAAAACTACCAACAATGTGTACTGATGAATTTTGCCAGTCATATTAGACATTTAACATTGTTCCTTAGAAACACCGTGATAAATATAGATGTTTATGTGTTAGGATGGGATATTATAGCCTGTCTTATGTTTAGTTGCTTTAAGATCAGTATAGTATAATGCTTTGTTCTGAAGACTTTTATACTGAAGAAATATATAAATTTAAGTTAAAATATAAAAAATATTTCAAATAAGAAAAGTATTATAACTTTTTTTATTGTAAGCGTTAGTAATAGTGGTCGAAGAGTCACGAAATAAAGGTATCCAAGCAAATGGCATTGAATAAAAAGGGAATTCTGTATTGTATTGTATAATATAAACAAGGAACCTAGATGAAAGTTAACGCAATGTTATTTTTTAATGGAATTTGAAGATAAATATAAATCAATAATAAGAAATGAGGAAACACAGACCTTACCAACGTAAAGTAATGATTAATTAGAAATTATTGTTCAAATAGAAACCCTTTAACCTATTTTATTTGTGTTACATGATTCATGTTGTATTTGGTTTGCACAGTGTTGTGTGTACCAACAGGTTTTCTTGGTGAGTTTCAAACTTTACCACCAATTTAAAGAGAGATAGATTTTAAATTAATAAAATTGAAGATCAGGTACCTTTGGCTATTTGAGAATAAAAATACCTTGCTCACTGGCATATACTAAACAGGTTTTCTGTTCCAATGAAATTTTGAGCTGAATATCATTCCTTAAAACGAATGAAAGAAATAAGTTTCGTGTATAATAAACTATGATATATGAAGAAACATAATTAATATTACTTACGCATAAACATATATAAGTTCCTTTCTCGTTTATTAAGTCTCAGGAAAGATTCCGCACCTCTTGCTCTGAAAAAATACCTAAGGCTGCCCATTTTTTCTTTTTCTAAATAAATAATCCAAATTACAGAAATAGTAAAAAAATAAGAAGATGAAGTTTTAAAAATTACCTACTAACGAACTCTGAACTTTTCCGATACATAAAATATGGTTGTAATATATTGCAGAAAAATAGCAAATCAGTAACCTACTTCCTTCTAATATTTTTAGTTTTCCTTATGGGTACGTCTGTACTACGGTACGCATGTTATAGTTTTAAAAGTAAACCTAAAAGACCCCGTATTATTGAGAGAAGTCATATTTTGAATCATATTCCATCTTTGTGCGATCCCTGCCCCAAATACTCTTCCTATAATACAGATAAAGTGTTGGGATAAAGTTTTCATAGATACAGTTCATAAAATTTGGGCTATTCTCTTTTACTGAATTCTGGTCCTTTTTAGAACCGATCAGGAAATGTAACAAAAAAAAGTATTTATTTTCCAGAAATAGAGAATTCTAACTGATTGAAATGAATGCTTCAACCTGTTAGATGAAGAAAGTGCAATAGATTTGAATTTTACTTTGAAAAAACTTCTCAACAAATATTTTTCAATTCAGCGCATTTTCCTTAAAAACAGAGGGAGGCAAAATTCGAACACTGATTGAAACGAATGCACACGACCGTTGGAATGACGCGTGTAATAAAACTCTAAAAAAAAGTTGAGTAATTTATTACTTCCGGGAACACCCTGAACGCAGGAACTCCATCAAATGCATAAATTACTCCTCGACCCCCCTCACCCACCTGCCGCCTGCACTGATCAAATAAAAAGACCTTAAAATCCAAAAGGCTTTCATTGCTCACTGGGACAACCAGGTCGTCTTCCTGAACCCCCTCGAGGCAAAAATGAATCAAAGCAGCAAAAAAAAAAGAGAAAAAAAAAAAAAAAAGTTAGCAGCTGCTTTTTTTCTGTTGTTTTTTGTTCCTACTCTTATTTAAACGACAGCTGGAAATAAAATGAAAAAGTATTTCCATTTTTGAAGAGCATTTCATATACAGGGAAAGGATATAAATATATGTTGCCACGATGCTGATGCGTCTTCGGAACCCCTGCAGGGTTCTCTCCTCACTTTTATGTTTGTAGTGTGTATAGAAGTATGAAGTGCAGATTTTGATGACGTCAGCTAGAAGAAAGAGGATAGCTTTCAAAAAGGTTTTTATTATTTCTTTTCATCATTCATTTCATTCTGCAAATTTTTCTATTTATAGGAAAGGAGCTTCTAATATAAATCCGGTGGAAAAGATAAACAATTCAACTCAACTCAACTCAACTTGCAGCTGCTTAGAATACTTGTGCTAATGTTATTATTTTTCTAAAAAAGCAGTAGATTTTAATACACACATGCTGGTATTTTTTGTTGTATTTTCTAAATACACATAGGTCTTTTTACTTCGTCGTTTTAAAATTAGTTTCTTCCTTTAAATAGCCGGGCTAGATTTTTATGAAATAGGATCAAAGATTTTTGTACTTCATTCCACTTCATGGGGGGAAAACAATATTCGTTTTTTAACAAACTCAGTAAAAAATAAAAACGTTGGAGGTAATTCTAAATATTCCTTTAAATGCGAAGGCTACATTTTCCAAAAGAAATGCTGAATGTCTACAATTTATTGCATTCCAGACATACACCGTAATGGGTTTGACACAGAAGACAACTTTAAATTTCCTTACTATTACATGAATTCCTTTAACCAAGTAAATAACATAATTAACACCAATTTTATTTTGGAAGATTTTCTATTTATGAGTCTGCATAAACTATGGAAAAAATAATCCAATTAAATTTGATATATTAACAGATAAATTCCAGACATACATTATTTTCCTTTCCTTTACAGACTTTAATTCTCATTTCCTAATTCAAAAAGTAGAAAATGAGAATTAAAGAATGTAAAGTAACTTCAGAAATATTTCCGTGTTACTCTTCGAAATAAATGCTATCTTCATTTTTTAGAATGTTTATACATTTCAATACATTCAGGATAAACACATCTAGGATAATCTTATTTTCCCCCTTTTTCTAATTTTTAAATTAATTTTAAATCTACCCCTGACAAATTAAAACGAAGAATAAAGCACTTTATTGCTTGCAATGATTTTAGAGGAAAAAAAAGCAATACGCTCACGGCATTAACCGTGCTATCTTGACTTCAACAAAATGAAAAAAACCGCCCACAAATGGCATGAAAATGTTTTGAAAACAAAATATAGCCATTATTTGAATTTAGCAAATTAGTACCGAGTACGTTAATCCAAAACAATATGAATAAATGCGACAAACCAGCATGCGAAATATGCAAGACAAAGAAACATTTTAAGACACTGCCGAAAATAACTATCGAATTCATACAGTTAATGCATCTTCTCCGAGAACACGATAGTATATGACGTCACCTGCCGCGACGAAGGTCACGCATCAGCCAATGAAATTGTAACAATGCATTATGGGAAAGTTAACTCGTTCCGGAGAATGTCTCGCTGAGAAATCTGGCTTGCAAAAGAAACTGTTTGAACTGATCAAGGAACAATTAATTTAAAAAAAACGGAGGAAGGTATTTAAACGGTTCTTGTTTTAAATCCGTCAGAAACGTTCGAGTTATAAGCTGAAAAAAAATGAAAATTATAAAGATATTAGAAGGTCAGGTGCGAAAATTTGAAAAAAATCCTTATCAAAAATTACCATAAAAGTGACTATTATTTAAAAATTTCTCAAAATTCAGTAAATTGCGTTAGAAATTCAAAACAAACTTCATTAGAACGAAAATTGTTTGTTCTATCGGATGGTGCATTGATTGTTTTTCAACGATCATTAGAAATGATACTACAGCCGTAAACGTGCCAAAAATGACCCAAAACAATACAAAACATTAAATAAAAAATTTTCTGGATTAAATTTTAAAATTCCGGCTTCAAGGTGCATTGAGTCACTATTACGACTACCTGTGTGCCAAATTTCATGGCTGTAAGTGCGATAGATTCGTCTGGACATCGCACACACACACACTCAATGCACCTCGAAGCCGGAATATAACGGTTTTTCCCGTGTTATATTGTAAACACAATAACTAGAGTAATTTTGATTAAATTTTAACTGACGGGGGATATGTTATAAGGACGGTGAAAATCTCTGCCGAGTTCGCAGATGGGCTAACCAAATCAATTTCGTTTTCCCATAATTCCCTTACGATTGAAAATAGAATGAAAATTCAAATTAGGCGAATTATTGACTTATCACAACGAACAACTTTTGTATGAAACTTTTTTGATAGCCACCATTTCTTAGCAGTTATGAGCTGAAAAGCGATATTCAATACCCCCCCCCCCGCCAATTTATCATTTCCCCATAGTTCTGTTACGATTAAAGTTAGAAAGAAAATTTGAGTTAAGGGAATTATCACCTTATCATAACAAACCACTTTTATACTACAAGAATTACTTAGAAGTTATGAGTTCCCATCAACCCAGAACTTCCACTTTTTATATGGTAAACAAGTTGATATACCTGGCTTTGCTCCGGATTAAAATGTTTCCACGTTTAATATTGTTAATGTAAAAATTACTATTGTATGACTATTATAATACACAAATTCCTTTTTCTGATCTGAAACTTTTTTAATAAAACGAGAATATCAATTGAACCAGGCGATTTTTAAAAACAGCCCTTTTCTCCATACATTATTATTTGTTATATAGGTGCTTCAAATTTTGTTAAGAATTAAGTAGAAGAATTGTTTTAATGAATATTTTGAAACAATTAAATTAACTAGTTAATTATTCATTAGTTTAAAGCATGAAAATAAATCAATAATTGGTCCCGATACAAATTTTTAATCGTCTCTTTTAAATTTTTCTTTTAGCATTCTTCCTTCTGGAAACAGCTCTTCGTATTCTTCTCCTTCTTCAACAAGAATATTGTTACGAATTCAGTTGAAAATTAATTTTGAAAAAAAAACAGAGAAATGAGAGAAACAAATTTATGGAAATGAAAGATATCGCTAAAAAACGCCTTGCTTAATTTTTAATTAATTAAAATTTTATGCAACTTTTAGGCTTTGAAAAGTTGAAGGTGACCTTCCTCTTTTTTTAAATAAAAAGTGTGCAAAGTTTGGTTGAAATCAGTTAAGTTGTTTAGGAGGAGATGTGGAACATACAGACATAGACACAATGGCTTTTATTTAAATTAAGACAATTATTATATAATTATAAGATTAATATTGCTTGGAAATAGTTTGAGCCATAGAAAAAGATTTTAGTGAAGATATTGTCACAACTAATTACTTAATTTTAATTAAGTAAATAGTTAATTTTAATTAATCAAACATTTAATTTTAATAGTTAATTTGATAATTAGTTAATTTCTGAATTAGTTAATTTGATAATTATTTAAATTGATAATTAGTTAATTTGATAATTAGTTAATTTGACAGATTATTTTAATTTGATATTTAAATAAACTAGTAGGACCATGATTTGTTGAATAACTTCAATATATATTAGTCAAAAACGATAGATATTTAAATAAGAATTCCCGTTATCCTTTTTGATATTGAAAAATATCTCCTTAACTTTAAAATTGTTTTGGGATTTTCTGCTTGAGTATTTGGTTTTAACCGTCGATGGAGATTTAAATTTACTGTTCAGATTGGCTGCATTCATATCCTATGCTTTAAACACACGCATTAAATTTGCCACTGACAATGTTTAATAATTTTTCTTCTCTTATATGTTAAGAATTTAGTGAATATTATCTCTGTAACCAGGGAGTTCTCTAAATGAGCCCATTTTAGTAGTGTTCAAATGTTTCATGTCATGTGATTTCACCGTATGACACACAATATAATGCTCGCACAATTATATTGTAACCTAGATTAAATAAAATTATAAATTTTTAAATCTAGAGTCTTTCTTCATTTGTGCCAAGAATCAATTTTTTGTTACTGTTTCAGATAGGCTGGCTTAATGTTATCTAGGAGTGAGTGTTTATTTCTTTATGACTCCTACCTGTTGAATGATTATTTGTTGATATAAAAAAATTGTCCAATGTACTGGCCGATAAATTTAGCATAACCTTTCGGAATGAAAAATGGAATGATAAAATGTCATGAAAACAAAATCATAGCGTAAATATTGCAATGTGTAGAAACAATAAATTCATTGACTATGTTTGTATTGATCAATATGTTATATTTCATTACTTTTGTAACATTAGCGGAAAGGAATCTACCTTTACCTTCAAGCTTGCCGAAAGGGGATTTTTTTATTGTGGCTGCTTAGAGGGTATTAATTTTTATACTGTTCTTATCAATTATTTCTAACTTCATCTGATAAAAAAATATGCTTTTAACGCTTTTGATGATATTTTTATTTCCTTCATTACATGGGTTTTAATTAGCATCTGAGCTTTTTTTATTATTTATATACATTATATTCCAAAATATACAGTATTAAAAGGAAAAACGAACAATGTTGTAGTGCTGTTATTTATAGATCAATTTATCCTGAAATAAATTAATATAAACCCTATTAGTTCACAGATTTGCCGTGGTATATGTTCGCAAAAGGTGCTGAAGACTCCAAAAAAAATCTTTATTCCTAAAAATTAAGACAGAGTACACAGCTACTATTTATAAACGAATACACTTTCCCGTAAATTTCCTCGCGAGTATACATCAGGTTGTGTAGATAGTGCGAAAGTGGGGACTGTATATGATACCGTAGGATGTTTCTTAAAAATAGAAAACAATACCTGGTGCCCATTTCAGATGCAGAAAACACAACTAAACAATTTGACTAACAAGCGGGATGAATCATGTCATGAAATACGATATTCTATAGAATACCTAGTTTTTCTATAGAGTACCTAGTTATTCTATAGAATAACTGATCAAGTCAATTAAAGAGTAATATAAACTTTTAATTTAAACTTTAACCAGTTATTCTATAGAATAAAGGTCCACACATCTTTAAAGTGTGAAATAACCGACATGATTCATCCCGCTTCTTAGTCAAATTGTTTATTTGTGCTTTCTGCATCTGAAATGGGCACCGGGAAAGAAACATCCTACGGCTTCACTAGTATCGAGAGTCGAAACCTAGTAGCTTCACCAGCTTATTAATTGAGAGTAGTCAGTGTTTTCTAATTCCTCAAATGAAGCAAGAAAAATTGTACTCGCGATGCCTGCGGCATCTGAAATGGGCCAAGGAAATTTTTAAGGCTCGTTTGAATATAAGGAATCTGCGTTTAATGTGGAATTCCACGATAACTTCGCTTCTAATAGAGATAGAGAGGAAATTCATATATTTTCTGGAACCTTCATTTTGTCAACAAAATCGCCAACTTTGTTTCTAAGGTCGTGTGTTATGACTTTCATCCAATACTTATTCTTTTAAACCTCTCTTCCCAACCATAAGACTAATATTACAAGAAAGCGGCATTAATGTTTTGTAAACGAATTATTGTGGTTTTAGTTTTGAACCGGTTATGGCTAATTTGCAGTCAGTGTGTAATTTATAAAAAACGGACTTGTTTTAATCTCAAATTGTTTATTTGACACTTTAACGGTCTATCATTAGTTATTCTATAGATCATCTAATTATTACATAGAATAACTATGTAAAATATGAAGTAATTAATCTCTTTTATACTTTAACTGACTTGATCATTTATTCTATAGAATAACTAGGTATTCTACAGAATAACTGAATTAAACATTTTACTGAATTAAACATTTTAACGGTGACATATACACCATGGAATCATCTTTGTAATATTTTTCTTTGGCGTATATAAATTTTCGAGTGGTTGCTATGGTCACACAGGACCTTTGGTATCACACTTGACATAGTATACTACAGGAACGGCGAAGTTTTCGCAACAAGATACTGCATATATTCTGTCTTATTATATAGTTTGCGGAATTGTCGGGGTCTGGTATCATAATCTCGGGTTTAGATCAGCAAGTCGCAGTTTCGAGATCCGATTTTACAAAAGGTTTGTTTTGTTTACGTGGGATTGGCGTACGCTGATTTTGTATATATTTAAAATTCAACGGATGGTCCAATTCACCATTGATACATTTGTGAATCATTAATTGTCACACCTGAATTACTGTCTAAAATTTAATTCTTTTATCAACAGTGACAAAGCACCATTGATACAAAAAAAAGTGCCGAAGAACTGTTTAAGAACACAGTTGTCTTTGAAAGCGCTGAAAATTAACCAAAATCATTATTTCCTCCTAATCAACAAATACCTGAAAATCTTCCGGATAATTCCGTTTCTAATATCGTCAGTTTTTTTGCTTGATATCAGTATATGTAGTAGGTATGGCGGTTATTACGAAAATAACCGGTTTTCGGTTATTCAGGTTTTTTTAAACTATGGTTTAACCTGGCGGCTATATATATAACCGCTCATAATAACCGCCTTTTGAAATAACCGGTTTTCGTTTTTTTTTCATAAAAACAAACGCTGTTTGTAGACAAAATCTTTTATTAATATTGTTTTTACAGGAAATCAATCCATTGGGCAATATTTATCCATTCATAAAGGCTCTGTAATCCGCCAACCAACAGACACCTCGAGGAAGCGGCTGTCGTTGATTGGCATAAGATAATGAAATTCAAAGCTTCTTAAGTTGGTAAATTTAAGTCTAATCGAATCTAAAATCGAGCCTATCTTCCGATCCGATTTTTTTTAAACCGATTATTGGATTAAAAAGTAACTGGTTATAACCGGGACAAAACAGTAACCGAAAAAAATCGGTTAACCGTGAGAAAAAAACTAGTTTTCGGTTAAAACCGGTAGGTTTTACCCATCCCTATTTCCCAGTCTTAACCAACACAATTACACCAAAAGAACTGACACACACGTTCCATCTTCAAATCGCTTTTGTATTCGTCCCACCCCTTAGCGAGTCATCTTGGTTTCGGTCACAGATTTTTCCAATAAGGGGTGTTAGAAGCATTTAGGATCGGGGCTTCTTCCGTTACTTGTTGAAGTTTAGTGACAGAAACAATTGCATTGCACCTACATACATGATTAAAGGGGCTATTGGTTTCAATCATAAATAATTACATTTTATCTACACATATAAGGAGCAAATTTAGAAACATAAACATCTGTGTTTCGAATTGCAATGGCAGACTGATTTGCTTACATTTCCACAGTAGCACAAAATAAAACTGCTAAGCAATGAAATATGAAAAAGATAATGGGTTTTAAAAACTATTTTTAACATTCCATTTCCTCAGTTTCAAGAGATAACTAGTGAATGAATTATGACTATAGGAAAAATCCTGCTAAACCATGAAACAAAAAAGTAATGGGTTTTAAAAACTCTTTTTCAATGACTCTTTTTCACATTCCATTCCCTCAGTTTCAAGACATAACCAATGAATGAATTTTGACCATAGGAAAAATCCTCTTTTGAACACTGGTCATAATTACATATCTGCAGTAAATTCCTACAGATTATATCTAGATGGAATATTCTGGGGATTTATGATTTGTATGGACAAGAAAAATTATTTCTATTGTGTATAATTCAAGAAATAAAGCCTTTTTCTTTTTATGTCCTTTAGACACTTCTTAAAAAATTTTAAAAGCTCTACAAGGTATACATAACGCTGCAAATAAAATTGAAGGTAACTGGCTTTCTTAAAATGAACTATAAGAAAAAAACGATTAAAAGCCAGTTAGTATACAGTATTCCAAATAATTTATTTTCAACATAATACTACAATTTTTATAGATTTCTCTTTTAATATTTCTGTTGTTGTGAATTCGTTATTTAAACAAAGATAAATATTTCTTTACATCTCTAATATAGCAGTAAATTATTCAAAAGAAGTTGAAACTGAAAATAAAGTTTCATAGTACGACTTCGTTTCATTAACTAACAAAACAAAATTCACTGAAAATGGTGTTTTATATTTTAGTGAACTGGAATTCCATTATGATAAAATTTCTTTTGCAACATTATAAGTTTTTCTCTCTAGTTTTACGAAAAATTGAATTATTTTAGAAGATCTCATAAAACTCAAGCATGCGTTATTCAACGCAAGCTAATGATTTC
The DNA here is from genome assembly GCA_013235015.1 of Araneus ventricosus. Lineage (NCBI taxonomy): Eukaryota > Metazoa > Arthropoda > Arachnida > Araneae > Araneidae > Araneus > Araneus ventricosus. The sequence continues at coordinate 17,387 of BGPR01019255.1, forward strand.
TAAAAGAGAAAAAAAGCAGCCATAAAAAACCCATTTCACCATATTTAATGTAATTACTTATTTTCATCATTCGTAAAAATATTTATTTTTATTATCATTTCTTCATTCCATTTAGCATTATTTAATCATTAGTATGAAAATATAATTTTTTATAACCGAAATCATATATAATGTAATCTAAAGCTTACAGAAAATGATCTACTGTTACATAATAATGAAATGAATAAAAATATGTTTTTTCAGAGCACACATTTTTACTAAATATTTTGATAAATTTGAAATTCGAAGAATTTTTTAAATAAATTAATGCACAATACAGAAGGACCATAAATTATTGAACGCATTTGAAAAATAATTAAAAAACCCAATAAAGTTACAACTACATTTTTTTAACGAGATAGCAAATAAAAAAAGTTTTTTTTCAGATAAGTAGCTTACCATTACTGCGTTCTAAATTTGCTACAGAGAGCGATTTCCATACAGGGTTCGTACTCCTCCTGAAATACCTGAAAAACTTCTGAATTTTGCCTTTTTTTCTAAGAGCCCTGAAAACTCCTGAAAATTGTGTTTTATCCTGATATTTCTTTTTGTCTCCTGAAAAATTACAATCGAAGAACAGAAGATAAAATTATGATAAAAACATAAAAATATGACGTTTCCGTTTTTCCTTATTGATAGAAAGTCGCTGGAATCCGGATTTCTTACTTCTGACTTTACCTAGCGCCGAAAGAGTCAACCGCGCATGTTCCGAGTCACCGCAATCGGGAAAGATGGGAGAATTGATATTTAGTATTGTTTTCTGCCAATTTTATAAAAATTGTCCACACTACAACCTTCTCCCTTACAATAGATTTTTTTTCACGTTATCCCCTGAATTTTCTGTACTGTACTCCTGAAAAAATCCTTAGAAACTCCTGAATTTTACTATCATATATACAGTATGAACCCTGTCCATACGCAATGCCTACGGATCAGCAGAAGCCAATGCGCGTTCTCTAGTTTCCTTTATAATTTTTCTTGAATATCTGGGAAAAACTACTCAGTTTTCGAATTAAGTTAATTTAACAAATTAAAGTGCGTAAAATTCCCTACTACATGCTTTTACTTTTCTTCCAGCTTTAATTGTTTCGATAATGTCTCTCAAGAATGGGAGATGTCCAATAAATTACGACCACCTAGACCACCGTAACGGCGTGTTACTTATCTGAAAAAAAAAATTTAAAATGCTCTCTCATTTTTTAAGGAAAAAACACTTAGTTGTAACATTGTCAATTTTTTTATTATTAATTTTTGAAATGGGCCCAATAATTTATGACCACACTATATAATATTATAAAAACATAGGTATAAAGTTTATCGAATGTTTCCATTCCTTTCGGAATAGAAAATAATTGAAAGTTCTATTTCTTTATTCTTGCGACATTCTTAAATAAAATTACCCTACTTTTAAACTTCTAATATAACATTCTATTATAAATGCAGTGATTCGATGCAAAAATTGCTTGAAATCCAGAAACATTTCATTTGTTTATGGAATCTTAGTTAATTCTAAACAACGACAACAAATTTCTAACTTAACAAGTGTCATCTAATTATACTTTAGATGAAAACATAGTTAAACGTTAAACGGAAATAAAATGTCTAGAATTAGAACATTTTTGGAAGTTCGCTAGATTTATCAAAAGTCGTATGAAGAGAGCCACGGTTACTAATCGCGTGTAAAATCATATTGCAATTGTTAAAATTTTGACAACAGTTTGAATACTACGAAAGAATTTTAATTCCTATTTTATAAAAAGTGAGAACTCTACTCCTTAAAAAATAATATATATTATTGGAATATGATTCCACAAAATAAGAGTTTTAGAACTTTTGTAAAATATTACAGTAGAACCCCGCTAATCCAAATTCCGATTAATTCGAACCGATTTTATTTTCGAAAATTATATGTAACTGAAAAGCTTTGGAAAGAATTAAATATACATACTAAAAACAAAAAAGTACTTTTTCAGCATGTACAATTTTGTACACATTAAAGAAACTAATGCAATTCGCCGTAAGATAATGTCACTTCATATAGGAGCACATCCATTATTCTAATGAAAGGAGGAGACATATTCTCTTTCTATTGCTTTTGAAAAAAAAGAATTCAAGAGATAGTAGTACTGAGTACTTATATGTTACATTTTTTAGCACACATCTTTTTCTTTTCTATTTTTAACGGAATTTCGGGTAATCCGAATTTTTTGTAATCCGAACAGACACCGGTCCCAATTTGTTCGGACTTTGCGGGGTTCTACTGTATATATAAACAGCAGCCTGCACAATTAGTAAATCTCGAATTAACTGAGACTATGATATGCAGTAATTCAAGGAAAATATTCGGTCTACAGTAGCTCATTTCAGTGTAGTTAATTGAAGTACTCTCTATCCTAAGTATATTTATATATTCATATAACCTATTTAAGCAACCTTCAACTATTCCAATTTCCCTAGATTAGCATAGTTTCAAAGCTAGACTCGTTAGTTATTTCGACGCAGCGTAATACTATACTCTAAATGTTGTACAAACAACAAGTTAGAGCTTAATTTGGAGCATGTGATAATTTATGCGTTTATGGATATGAAATAGATATTTTGAAAATGAATATGATAATTATAAAACCTCTACAAAGTAATTAATTTTAAATGTGTTACAGTTTTCTTTTAGTATTATTGATATTAACGTCACATTTTGAAGCAACAGGAAGGCTATTTTGTGACGGACAGAGCAATTTTGAACCAGTGTCAGATGACGGGGATGGCACCTGAGCTGACACCCCCTCTCCAAACTTCCGCACCACAACAACGGGAGGACGTTTGGCTCCTATACAGAATGTCGCCCCATGCCCCCGTGTCTGATGCTATTAATGGCCCCATACAAGTTGTCCACACTTATCGTGGTCCAGTAGCTAATTTCTAAACCGTTAGAGATAGACATATAGTTCCAATTGGAAAAATGCTTTAAATTAAGGGAAGAATTGTAATATATGTTTTTTGAGTGAATAAATATATTCCTGAAGAAGTTACGAAATCTAACTTTTAATGCGGTCCCCGGTCCTATCATTCACATTTAGTAAAATATTTTTGAAACTCGAATATTTTAAACAAAAAAAGTCCCAGTCTTCTGCGACTAAAGCTGATCGAGTTATAGAGCTTTGAATATCGCTGACTTAGAACACTTTATACCATTTCAATAACCGTCTTCAATACGATCCACCAATCAATGCACAGCACTTGCTCGACGAGGCCGGTGATTCGTTAAAAATCATGAAATTCGAAGCTCCAGAACTTCCTCAGTTTTAGTCGCACAAGGGTGGGACTTTTTTTGTTTAAAATGTTAGAATGTCAAAAATATTTTACTAAATATGACTGATAGGATAGGGGGACCGTGCAAAAAGTTAGAATTCGTATTTTTTTTCAGAAATATATTTAGTGACTCAAAAAACATATATTATAATTTTTAACTTTATTTAAAGCATTTTTCCAATTGGAACTATATGTCTATCTCTAACGGTTTGGAAATTAGCTATTGGACCACGATAAGTGTGGACACTCTGTATATGTTGTAATGGATAACTGGCCAGTACACATGGCGGATCTTCAGTGGAATCGGTTTCGTACCTGGAGCCCTCCGGCCACGACAATGAGAAGTTACCACTAGGCCCCGTGGCCATTAGATTTGGATAACAGTGACAAGAAAAAACTTCTTGCCATGAAATACACAAATTCAGTGGAATATTATTTCTATCTGGGAAAATCTATCATCATATCTTTATAAATTATGAAGCATAACTTATTCTGCAACACAGAATGGTTTATTCGTTCCCAAATATTTTCAAATCTGAAAAGCATTATGAAAGAGAATACTTCTTTGTTGATAATACATAGCAAATAATGAATTCGCCACGCCAATAAGAGAAAATAAAGATTTTCTTGCAGAACAAACAAACTAGAAGAAAAATGGAATTTTATCTTACACGAGACATTCAAAAGAAAGAAAAAGAAAAGGATTTCGGAAAGGAATGCATGATAAAATCTTTGTTTCAAAAACCTTACTTATTCAGAACATTGATGTTTATTTCATTACAAACTGTTCAATATTGCCATAATTTGTGGTGAAGATCCGAAAACCTGCTTCTAAACAAGCTAAAGTTTGGAATTCCGAAACAGAAATTATTCTCCTGTTGTGTAAGCAAGGAAGATTTTTTCTTCTTTCTGCAGCTGGTGAAAATTTAACCCATTTTCTATTGTTTTTATTTTTTGACTTTGTTTTCACTACTAGTTTGAAAAATTGCAGTAAATTTATACTCTAATAGGGTGAAGTTTTCTCAAAAAATCTAGTGAATTTTTTTACTCATTTTTCTGCAACCGCTATTTAAATATTGAATGCGAGTGGCAACATCCTACTCTTATTAAATTGGTGGTATACCTTTGGAACAGAAGTTTTTAAAGAATTCATTAAATTTGCAAGAGACTTTCAAAATTTATCTTAATGTCACATGCAGACTCAACAGATTCTTCTAATATCGATTACAGAATGTTTATACTTCTGTCAGAAGGAATTATTGAATAAGAAATATTGGAAAAACATCGTGTCTATTGAATCAATAAAAAAAAATTAAAAATTTGAAACCTATGTAAGCACAATGGATACGGAATTTTCTGCATTTTTAAAAACACACAAAGAAAAAAAATTAAAATTCTGTTAGTGTAATTTTGTCATTGCTATTCAAGCTTCATAACTAGTGTTTCGTTGGAAAGGCTTTGTTAAATGAAACTACGTGAAAAATATAACTTTGTGCTGATTGAAAAATGTTTACCTATTTCCAAATCTGCGAAACATTTTATATATAATAGTGCTTTCATCGGAGGTTGAATAACGCAAATGGCGATGCGTTTATTATAGAACTAAATTGCATTCTCATAGTATAAGCAGAGAAAGGGAGATTTATGTACTTTATAATGCTAACAATTTAAATGGAGAAACATAATTTCTGAGATTCAACAAGTTTATATTTTTAGAACACTGAAATCGCATTCCTTTTGAGTATTGGAAGAAGCGATGTAATGGAAGTAAAATTTGTTTCTAAATGATCAAAAATTATTATTCTTCTACTGAAATTATTCTTCTATTTTTCAAAGACGGGAAAGATTTGCTTTCATATCGTTGCTTTTCTTCTTTTGGTGTGAATAATTAATTTTTTAAATGCATCTTCTCATATATTTAGCCTTTCTGCGTTTATTTTCAAGCTCCCTTTACCCGTGCACAACGGCTTCCCGCATATCTTAACAAAACAATTAAACACAATTTTACTGTTTAACGTGTGTAGTTGTATTTTTTAACTACAATATTTTACCTTTTTCCTATTTTCTAACTATATGATACTTTCTGTATTAAGAATGTATTGTCTTTTTGATTCAACTACGAATGCAAAGAGAACTTGATGATATTATTTATTCCACGTAATTTTTGTATCGAATTACAACGTCTATAAATGTATACGTTAACTAATTGTAAACATATAAAAATTTGATGCATTTATGTGAAAATTCATTGTTTCAAATTGACTACTAAAGAGACAGTCCAAGACTGCATTCAGGAATTAAAAATACTTTTATTTTTTATTCTAGAAGCGCAGGAAAAAGTTTCAAGTTTCGCAAGAAAGTGAAGAGCTTCTTTTGTTCTGTTCTTGCTTCTTTTTTATATTTTTGTATGTCTCATTTGGGTGTCTGTTTTGATTGCACAGGGCGGGATAGGAGTGAATCCTAATCTATTTTTTCAGGAGAACTTTTTTCCACATATCTAACGATTTTTCTTAGCGTTTCAATGATGTTCTTTATTACTGAGCAGGAATATTCTAAGTATCGGATATCAGTGCAAATTTGCCTCTTATTCGATGCGGCAAGGGAAGAAAATGCAGAATAATATTGATGTAGAAATACTACGATGGAGGAAGGACTCAAGTTACCCGAAGTTAAATATTATGAGGTGTTGCGTGCAACATTGCTGCGTTTCTTTAACAATTAACTTCAAAATGTTCTGGTATCCTTAATTTCAATGCTTCATGGAGGTCGTAGTGCAACATCCTATGCAATCAAAGTACAAATACTTTTCTAATGTGTTTTCGAAATCTGTGGTCACATTTCGAATACGAGTATTTTTACTTTCTCGTATACGAAGTATACAAAGAGAAAGTATTGTAATCGTCAAAAAAATTCGAACTCGTGATTTTTACAAAGCTACACGTTTTAGACTTCCCTGAGTGCGAAAAACACAATTTTGGAATTATGCCTGTCTGTGTGTCTGTGAACACGATAACTCGAAAACTATTAAAGCTAGAGGGATGAAATTTGTTATGTGATCGTTAAACATAAATTTTATGTTTCTGTCAAATTTTGGACTAAATCTGTCAGAGGGTTGACTGTCTGTCGGTCTCTATAATCGCATACTTGTGAACTCGATGACTCTTTAACCGCATTACATAGATAAATAAAAATGGCATATGTGATCTTCTTATCTTCATTGTAGATATGTGTCTAATTTCGGTTTAAATCGGTTGAAAACAAGGCTTTCAAATCGCATAAAGATTTTCTTTACCATACGCAAGGCCGCCTTTCGCCTTGGCAAACGGCAAGGGAAACTCGTTTTATGCCGTTTTCCTTATTTTTTCTCCAGCTATATTAAGGACGCTTTATGTGTTTTACTGCAGTTTGGATTATTTCTTTTTCCACATGTATTAGGGAATCGTCCATGTTACTGCCGCTCTGTGTATTATTTCCCCACCCGTGTGAGGGCGGATAAAAGAAAGTTTTTGGGAGACCACTTCCGCTGATTCTTTTAAATTATTACTACAGCATCTGGAAAAATGTAAAATCTTGTGACTAAAAATTCAAAAAAAAAACTTTTTTCCCACATCAGCCAATTGTTTCATTATAAAATATAACCAGACGATAAATAAATATTTTTTTCTTATTTTAAAAATGCCTTCTCTGAGCAGGTGAAATTACGAAAGGTTCCGAGAATAAATTATTAAGTTCGAAACACGATTGATTTCTTATAACAACACAGTAAAACATAACAAAAAATAATAAGAAATTCCATTCAAACAAGGATACGATATCCAAAGGATATCGATATTCACTATTTACAAACTGTCAGCAAGAAGGCACTATTAAAGAATATTCAGTGTGAAGGTTGTACGAGAGTGATATAAAATATCGAAGAGTAAGAGGAACTCTACATTAGGTATTACGACAAAGCATGAAGCTGTATTATCTTAACTGTGCAAGTAATAAAAAATAACTTATTCATAAACAAAAAATTGTTTCTCTTTCCGTATCGAATAAGCATTTTAAGAATCTGAATGCTGCTTTCATCGAAAATTCTACGTCATGAATATTGAATATAGTCGAGCAATCAAAGAAGAAAACATGCCTTCTTTTAGAATAGAAAAAAATGGAGCTTTTTGTATTATATAACATACGCACAAAGGAATGAAAACCGAGCAGACTCGAAAAATCTTTATTTCAAATACATTACTTATTCGGAACAGAGATATTTATTTCATAGCCATTTTCTTCGTATACAACCAGAGGTTGTGGCATACAACCGTGGACTTTTCACTGCAAGAGCAAAAGTTTGTTTCGAGAATAGAAATTACTTCCTAGATACAAGCGCGGGAAAATTTTTGGTCTTTCTTTAGGAGGTGAAAATTTCTCCCATTTTCTCGGTTCTTTCTTTCTGTTTTCGCTTTTTTGGGGAGTTTCTTTCAAAAATGGGAAAGACTAGTGAAAATCTACACTCTCAGGAAGAATTTTTCCGGAGTCAGGCTTGCGCTCATTTAGGAACAAATTCCCGCTTCTAATATAACATGTCTAAAAATATTTCGTGAAACTGCATTGCAATAAATATCAGCGTTCCGAATAATAGAGCTTTTCTGCAACAAAGGATTTCTATTCTTTCTGCTCCAATTTCCATTTTTTATGTTTTATAATTTACAGAAAGTTTCATTTTCCTGTCATGTTTCCTTAAAGGGAGTATTTTTTTTTTATTGACCATACAAATTTAATATTTACATTTTACATTTTTGACAAATGCGATAGTCAATATAAAAATCATTCTTTCAACTATTCTAGATTTATCGATAAAATATTTTGTACTTTAAAATAAATTTTTCTTTGATATTTGTGAGAAAATAATGGTAAAGTTTTGTATGTAGTCACTTTATTTTAACGAGAGTTATCAGGTTTCTTTTATATAGGACTTATAACATTCCAAACCAGTTTTTTAACCGCATCTTTTAGCCAATTAATTTTTGGAGTTTCCAATAATTAATATTAAAAAATATTTTCGCATTCTGCAAGTGTATATATTATAACTATTGTAATATATTTCTTTACTATTAACATATTGTGATTTTTCTTTGTTCTATTTCAATAATAAATTTAAGAAATGTTCTATTCCTAAGTAATCGGCACCACTTCATAGAGTTTCAAGTTCCATAGTAACCTTGGAGAGGTTGCACATCTGAAAGAGGTCGCATGGCATCTCACTTACACCTCTCTTTGCTCATTAATAACTCTACATATTTAAATTTATTTTAATGACATATTTCATTTTTTATTTTCATACTTTTATCTATGTTTTACTACATCTTATGTCAATTTTAAAGGGGGAGGAGACTACGATCAACACCGAAATAAAAGACCCGTCAGACCTCCTCCCACAACCTCTCCAGGGCTAAATTACGAAGCACTTTGCTAGGGATCATTTGAAAAAAGTAGTTCTTATCTTATACTAAGCTCTTCATTTATATATTTTAAAATCAAATGCCCTGCAATATAACAAACTAAGCACACTTTTATTGGCCTCTGATTTCAGTGAAATAATTTTTTCTTCTTTGCAACAGATGAAAATTTTATTATTTTGGGTTTGGTTTCTGTCTTTATTGAGTCTATTTTCATTCCCAGTGTGAAAATATCGTGGGAATCTTTCCTCCAGGGTGGATTTATTCGCGTCAAATATAATGCAGTTTTCGCAGATTCTCAAATTTTGTTCTTTCTTAACAAACGGAAGTACTCGAAGTGTAGGCATTTTGATGCAAATGTGTCTCCCATTAGAGTTACCAAAGGGATGAATTGGCAAGGATTGCTGATTTGAAATTATTTTCTAGAGAGGTTTTGTTGAAAGGATTTTCCGATTTAGGAATTGTACGTCCGCAAGGGCTTGTATTAAAAGGTACTTGTTAGCGACGTTTATGTGCATTCTACACCTAAGATATTATCTTGTGAGCTAAGTGTTTGTATAATCTAAACCAAAATCTTAAAAAATACATATATAAAGGTCTTAGTGGAGTATATTATTCAAATCGAAATTAATTTTTCTCAAACTTTGAAAACCATTTCATTACGTGACTTGAAGACACATATAAATATTTATTTTTATTCTTTTGTAAATAATAACAGCATACAATTTAACATGAAACATATAACTGTTTCTCTATTTCCAAACATTACTATAACTCGAAAACATCTTGTTAATAAAGTATTGCATATTCTATCAACCTCATCACACTTACTCATTAAGAATATAGATCCTCTGAATCCTCTCTCCAGTAAGTAAAGTAGCTTCTTCTTATGAAGATCCTCTTGCTTTGAACTCTTTGAAAAAGGGAAAAACAAAAAAAGGGGACGAAGCTTCCAACATATGTCCATGAAACAAATGCAGAAAAGATATCAAAGCTTTATAACACCTGACCTCGAAAAGTTGCAGATTCTTATAGTTAGTTACCAATACACAATAGGATTAATAATGACCACAAAATTAATGGCCACAATTAATTAATAAATTTACCTTCCGTAACTTTACTTTTTGATCGTTTTATAATTTGATCGTTCAACTTGTTACAGTTTAGCATTTTACTTTCAAGCAGGTTATCTTTTACTTCTTTGTTCAACCATGTACTTTAATGCTGAATGGGCATCAGAAAAATATTTTAGAAATTTTCAGTATCAAAGATTTTAGATTTATTATTTAACCGTACATTTGGTGGAAAATAGTCAAACCTGTCTCTTGTGCCTGCAGACTACAAAGCAACACAACTTAACTCATATGTCAAGTTATAGTGCATATTAAATTAAATCATTCATGTTAACCATATCTAAATGACAATCATGCATTTAATTCGCGTTAACCTATGCCACAAGTTGCATATTAACGATAGAAAAATTCGCCAAAGTAAGTAGGAAACGATGCATGTAAGGAAAAAATTATGATAGAAATGTGACTGCATAAATAATATTATTTTGGAAATGAATATGTTTTAGACTAAATGCATTTATAATTGCTTACTACCAGGACAAAACATGCGGATCTGCCTAAAGGATACCCTGTTCCAGTTTTTAATCCTTAAAAAACTACAAACATTTCATTTGGGAAGTCGAAAGGTCTGTGTATTAATTAAAAGATTACATTTTCTTCACGTTTTTTGGCAATGAATAACCAAGGTTACACATAAGGTCACATCCCTTTATTCGTTTTTTCCGTAACGTACCCAAAATTCATTAATATTCTAAAGCGCCAGACAGAATTATACCGATGAATATATATTTAAACCCAAGATTATTCCTATAATACTTTCTTTTTATTGTGACTAATGGAACAATTTATAATTTTAAAGAGAATAATTGAACAAAATGTGTATATTTGCTAGTCTGTTCACGGTTTCACGGATTTTCAAACCACTCCCTTTATGTACAATTACTTTATAATTAGTGTTACGAGAATGAATGCACTGCTTTATGCATGAAGTAATTTATCACGAAAATTCATAAGTGCCACAAACCGCAGAAATGGTATCGGTTTTAATCCATTTAAAATAGTACGAAGCGAGTAACGCTTTACACAATATTTTGACTTCACAATGCCTGCAATTTGGAATTTTAAGAATGCAAACGCATTTCTCATTGGAGCATGTAACCAAATATAATAGACCAAAACAATTTTTCCACAATATATAGGCGATACAAATACGCAACTCTCTAAACTAACATGCTAAAAATTGAAATAATTAATTTTGCTAAGTTTTTGACGGTTAAGTTCCTTAAATTTATCGTGAATTAATTGCTGCAATTCACCATAACTCGGATTCGTATGTTTGAGAACTAAACGATAGAATACATTTCTCAGTGAAGTGTACAACCCAAAACATTCTTTTGTTTATTTTTTAATTATAAATTACTTAATGCTACTAATATTTATTACAAATGCCTGCAGGAAAATAGGAGTTCAGGAAATTTTATAAATAAAATTCAAATTGAACACATGGAAATTAGTTATTAGCTCTTCTCTACAAATTAATTCAATTTCTTACTATTCATTCAATAAATTCATTTTATATGCATTTATTGATACTGTGGTCTTGATTTCTATTACAGTAGAACCTCGGGAAAACGAACTAATTGGGGCGGACCTTTGTTCGGATTCCGGGAAATTCGGATTATCCGGAAAATTCTATAAAGTAGTCTTGATGTACCAAATACAGTAGAATACTGACCAGTGGCGAATCCAGGATGTGTGTCGGGGGATTGCTAAGATCATAAAAAATTTGTATTGTCGTGATGAATGTCAAACCTCGTGGCTTATGTAAACCAAAACACTTTAACTTTACCAACTGTACTCATCTGACCATAAGAATAACAAAGAACACTACAATATTTTCGATAATTTAATAAAAACAAGTGGAATGACTTGTAAAGTAAGAAAAGTTTCGAGCCTGTCAAGCCAGAAAGCAATGTTGTCAAGTTTTTATTTTTTAGAAGGAAATAAGAACAAACAGTTGTAGTGATTTTAAATAAAATCAAAAATTCTGGCTCAGCTCTGGGTGGGGGGCAGTCCCATAGCCCCCCTGGATTGGCCACTGGTACTGACTTTGGGTACTATGTGAAAGAGTAAGGAAAGAGCTAGCGACTATTCCCATCATTAAGCGGGTTTAGTTCCTTAAGCAAAAGAAAATAATGATTTTGATTCTACTACATAATGTGTTGCATTCATTCTTAAATATCAATTCAAATATTTCTTTTAAGTCAGGAATAAACATTAACTATGTTTCTGATTCGCAATTTTTATTTTTCTTCCATTATTTAATAAAATTTGTTGAGAAAATTAAAAAAAAA
>BGPR01019256.1:14799-27337 GCA_013235015.1 Araneus ventricosus
TTGAAAATCGGAAATGTAGTTTAGCGACTACTGAGTCGCAAAGTTGGACAAAAATACGTATGAATTGGTGACTACATATGCTAAAAACATAACTAATGTCTTATTTTAGAGATAAAAGGTAACAACAGAAGTTACAAATAAAGCTTACTTAAACTTAAAATACTTACGAGACACTTCGAGAAACAAAAGAGTCACGCGAGTGAAGTAGTCCTACGCCTTTAACATAAGCGGCTGTTTAAAAAGACAGCCTCCCGTCATTTTTTTTACTTCTACCTTGCTAATCCAAGTTATTTCTGTCTGAATCTTCTAAAATATTTTGTTCGTTTATAAAAAATACTGGAAATTTCTTCATCGGCATGCATGAATGCGAGGTTTTGTGTAGAATCTCGACGACATCAACAAAATGGGTGCACAAAATTTGTTTTTACTGTTAGAGAGGTTTAGCAGAAATAAAGAGATTTCTACTCTGGGGACAAGAAGAGTATATTCAAACAATGGGCAAAAAGAAGATTATGTTTTATGTTCATGAAGATTATGTTTCAGATTCAAGGCGGGAAATCTTACCGCGAGAACATGAAGAATGTAGGATTATTTGTGCCATTTCTCAGCAATATTCAGAAATATAAAAAATAATCGCGGAATATAACGAGGCGTGTAAGTAGCGACGAATTCACTTTTAAGGATGCAATCCGGCAAAGAAGGGGTTAATTTGATTTAAATTTCAAAGTTTCACTTTCCTAATAGACATTGACTTATTAAGTTTTAAAACGTTTGAAGTATAATACTGTGTGATAAGTTAAAGTTATTGGGAAGGAAAAAATTTAAATTGGGAAGGAACTAAGAATGATTTCCGTTAAATCTGTCTAAATAAATTGCGCTTAATCTGACTTTATAGGACATGATTTAGAATCTATATATGATGAATTGAAATTTTCTGATGATGATTGCATATTTTTAGTTACACTTATTCGTAGCTTTTATTTTATTGTTCAACAAAATCGAAAATATCTGTTTAAAATATTTCTCGTGTAATTGGACAGATGCTGTAACTCCCCCCCCCTCCGAGCTCAAAATACCTTTTGTTTACACCGATTTTCATAATATTTTTAAAATATTCGCTTTTTATAGGTAAAACATTCTTTATTAATATTCATTGATTATCTCTTGATAGTAAGTTTTTAAAAATTAAAACACAAGCAATATATCAGGTATATGAATTTAAGAAATAAAAATTTTCGCTTTGACTATAACAACCTTGCTTGCATCTTTATAATCTTCTTTGCGATGTGTCTTTTAGATTCAAATTAAAAATTTAAAAATTAGACGGTAAGTTAGGAATTCTAAATTTCTATTGTAATTTGATTCCACAATATGTATATTCCAACTATTAGGAAACCTTCTAAAATCAGTCAAAAATCTAAATCAAAATATATTCATTCAATAGCTCTCAGAGTTAATTTTTTAACAAAATAGAATGTTATATACTAGAATCAATATTATAAGTTTATCATTACCATTCCAATTCTAATGTAAGAAAATTTCTAATTATATAAGGAAATGAGCTATCAACATTTTATCTACAGCTCATTTCAGGAAAAAAACACGCAGAATTAAAGGATTTTAAATTCAAAAAACATGTATTAAAGACTGCTAAAACTTAAAGTTTAGCTTATAAAGCTATGTTGAATAAGATTAGCGTAAATTAATAGCTTTTTCTTTAATTAAACTGAAATCGTTAAGAAATTCTTTGAGAATCTTGAAAATGCATTATTTTTTATTCCGTAACTTTTAAAGATTCTAAATTTAAAATAACCTTCTTTTATAAATATTGATGCAATTTTTAAACTCTCAGGAAAAGAACTAGTACTTCCATCAACTCGGAAATGTTCATTTTGTTATGTACTCATAAATGCAAGAGTACTATTTTTTCCTATTTTGAAATTAACAAATCTCAAAAGCTAGCAACAAAATAAATAATTGTGACTTATTATTATGTAACACTGACCATAACACTAATTGTAGTACTCATGTTACAGTCAAAATAGACGTTTAAGTCTTCATTTTCTTACAAAAGTAAAAATCAAAGGTTTATCTTTTCATCTCTGCTTAAAAATTTTATTATCAGACACTCATGAATATTCGAAAAGTATCTTGTGTCATTATATGGTGTTTTTAAAAATTTTCAACAAAATAATCGACCAGTTATGGAATATTAAGTGATAATTTTATTCCAAAATATTTATTTATAATATAAGACAGAAAATACATGTATCTGTCAGTCACAAGAACTCCAAATAAACGGTGAACGGTAGCGCCATGAAATTTCCACACGACATTCTATAGCACATTTGTAGGTCAACTGTGCTATTTTCAACTTTCAGAACTAATTAATTCTTAAGACATTTAATTAAATAATGAAAATTAAGCTATTTTTAGACGTTTTCCGCAAATAATTTCTGAAATACTTATGGTACAAAAAGTATTTTTATATTACCTTAAAGAGCAAACAATTATCTTTTTAATGGTGCCAATTTCATTGCTGTACAATTTTTTCTCTAACTGTAATTAAGGTTTCAAAGTTTATTTTAAGCTCAAATTCTAACAATGCTTTTATTGTTATAAAATCGAATGTATTGTTTCATCAAATCCTTTATTCACGTGTTTTTACCACTGTTAAAGCTAATAAAATATTATTTTCTTTGGTCAAGGTAGAATTCTTACTTCCGCTGTTATGTTAGAACTTCCGTTTTTATTTCGTAGCTTTTAACATGCAATGAAACATCCAATGACGTTCGTATAGTTTAAAATAAACATTCTTTTTTGAATTTTCTCGCATTTTCATTCAAACCGTACTGTTATAAGGTGATAAAAAGGCTATATTTGAACGTTTTTATTCAACAAGAAAGGATTTAAAGAAGGTTTACGTTTGTTGGGGAAAGTTAGTGACAATATTTGTAGGGGGAAAAAAGAAGAAGAAAAAAAAAAACCAGCTTTAAAAAATATGGATCCCGAGCAACGCCGGGTTTTCAGCTAGTAATACATGAAATTATGGACAGTTTCTGAAATTAATAATTACCTCACAAAACAATTCATATATTGTGCATCACAAGATTATTTAATTACGAATCTAATTTAGAAATAATTAGTAATCAGATGTACAAATACTTCCCACATGCGATTGAAAAGTACTCACTTTCCTGAATTAATCAATGGAAAATTTATTCAGCTATCGATATTTGTACTTTTTGGTCTTTTTTCCCGACTGGCCTTTTATTAAAATAAAGAGAAACATCGTAAATAACATCGATCCACAAAAATACCAGAAACGCAACTACAAATATATTCAGAGAAAGAGAAAGAGATTATTTTTTACATCAATATTGTTTTTAACTGGATGCAAAAGTTCTATGCGACCGCTTTTAATAAGAAATTTGTCATACTGATAAAATTGAAACGCTAGAAATTATGGTTAAGTAATAATATTAACAGATCCTTTAACTATTTTTTTAATAATATTAACAAATCCTTTAATTATTTTTGTAATAATATTAAGAAGCCATTAAGTATGTAATTGCTATTGCAAAAAATAATACTCTATGCTAGGTTTTCTTTATATCGTTCCGCGATACGTTGCGCTTTTTGTCAAAATTTATTTTCATCATCATATTGTTCGAAAGTTAGAATTATTATATTCTTCGATTTTATTTCAGCATATTTATGCTACAGTATCATTCATTCTAGAGACAAACATTTGATGTGATCTATTTTTAAAGGGGAGTCTAAAACTCGTAAGCTTTAACGCACGAATTATAGAAAAAGAACATGAGGAGAATTCAGTGAATTTCAAGAAGTTTTATAAGTAACAAAATGCATCGAAATATCTTTTTTCCTTGTATCAACTCGTTGTACATTCATTTGAAACTATTCACAACGCTCCAGGAAGTTACTTCATAAGAATGGTTTTTCAGTCAAATGTACAGGGTGTCCAATAGCTAATTTCTAAACCGTTAGAGATAGACATATACAGTAGAGTCTCCCTACAACGAAGTCTCTCTACAACGAATTTCTCCCTATAACGAAATTTTTAATCGGAATGTTAAATAACATTCAAAATATTCTCCATATTGTCTCCCTATCACGAATTTTTTCAGAGGTTTATCTTTTCGATTTTTGTCATTTTTGAAGGAAGTTGATATTTTCTGTGCAACCAATTCGCTCACAAGTGCCTGTTTTCTGGAACCACTCATTCTTAAAATGTGAAAATTTTTCTGAAAATTTAACATCACGAAATGCAAAGCAATGTAAAATAACGGAATTTTTCAAGTAAGATAAATGTAAGTGCATACTATTCTCTAAATTGGTGAATTGTCTTAATTTTTGAGCATTTTATTTATACAATAAAAATTAGTATAATTTTAACAAATTTATAATATATATTACTTCATTTTTAATTGAAAATCATAATTAAATACATTTGAACTTATCGCACCTATTGAAAAGTTTGGAACATTTACTTAAATAACTGCAAAAATCTCTAATCTCCGTATAACGAAATTTTCTCTATAACGAATTTTTCAATTGGACCCAAGCGATTTCGTTATAGGGAGACTCCACTGTAGTTTCAATTCGAAAAATGCTTTAAATGAAGTGAAGAATTACAATTTATGTTTTATGAGTCAATAAATATATTTCTGAAAAAGTTACGAGTTCTAACTTTTTATACGGTCCTCCGGTCCTATCAATTATATTTAGTAAAACTGTTTTGACACTCTAACATTTTAAACAAAGAATGTCCGACTCTTCTGCGCTTAAAACTGGCCGAGTTATGGAGCTTTGAATATCGCTGGCTTAGACCACTTTACACCATTTCAATAGCCGCGTCGAAGACGATCCACCAATCAATGCGCAGCACTCGCTCGACGAGGCCGCTGATTGGTTAAAACTCATGAAATTCGAAGCTCCATATCTCGTTCAATTTTAGTCGCAGAAGAGTGGAACTTTTTTTGTTTAAAATGTTAGAGCGCCAAGAATATTTTACTAAATATGATTGATAGGACCGGGGGACCGTATAAAAAGTTAGAATTCGTAACTTTTTCAGGAATATATTTAGTAACTCAAAAAACATAAATTATAATTCTTCCCTTCATTTAAAGCAATTTTCCAGTTTGAACTATATGTCTATCTCTAATGGTTTAGAAATTAGATATTGGACCACGATAAGTGTGGACACCCGGTATATGAAGTGGCAGAAAACGATCATATTTATTCAGGCCACATAAAGGAATAATTTTGACTAATAGTCTTTCCTTTATTCAGAAAATTTTTGTCCTGCTTTAGAGCTACAATGGCGTGTGGCCTCTGAGGAGAATCGCCATTTTGGTTCTTTTACAATTTTATTCCATTTTGCTTTCATTGTAAATCTATTTTTCGTTCTATTTTGCTTTTTTATGTTTTATTTTAAGGTTTTTTAAGGTTTTATTAATGCATATTTTTTTGAATTTTTAAACTTATTTTTCGAAGTTCAAATTTTGTTTTTCGTGTATTCTATCAGAAGCAGCTGCATATGCGCCTTTCTGTATAATGCATTAGAATTTTAATTAATTTTAATTCAAGTTCTATTAATTTTTAATTTAATTTTCGTTAATTTTATCAATTTTTACTGCTATTTCGTGTATTTTATTGGTATTAGCTGCAAGTGCGCCATTCCATATAATACATTGTTTATTGTTTTCTTTGAATTTTTCTTTGAATTTTTATGGTTCTTTTAATTTTTTAATTTTCTTTTAAGGCTTGATTATTTTTTGAATAATTGTTTCTGTGGGATTTTTTCCGGCTTATTGGAATAGGAAAAAGGTTTTTTCAAAAAAATACTTTATTTACTATGCTTGATTCATATAATACGAATTTCATAGCGCATGGCCCGTCGCGCGCTTTACCAAGGGGCACTGTGGAATACTTTGAGCAGGGGGTGTCCATGGAAAAAAAGTTACTTGCACATATCTTGAACTCGGATCATTTAAGAAAATTTAGGAAATGTGGAAATATTAGATGCAAGACATGTCCTTCGGCTTGTGAGATGCAAATAGAGCTGGATAATGAAGAACTAGAGGTATTTTGTAAAATTAAAAATGTTATTTATTTAATTCATTGTAAAGAATGTAATCTTAACTATATTGGTCAAACCTGCACAAATTTAAATATTAGAATTAATGGACATAGATCAGCAATAAATAATTTCAGAAATAACAATTCTCATGATTATGAGCTTATTCATTTCCAGGAACATAGTTTCGAGAACACTATTGTTTGTATCCTTGAAAATAATATTATAGATCTTAATGAAAGACTTAATTTGGAAAATTTGTTCATTTGCAGTCTAAAAACTCTTTTCCCATATGGACTTAACAGCAAATTAAATGGTGAGGGATACAGTGAATTCAATAAAATTTGTATCTATAATAAATTCAACATTTTCAAAGATTTTCTAAAGACAACTAATAATAAAAAATTTAGATTAAAAAGAGGTAAGGGTAAAGGTGGTAATTTTGCTATTATATTGGAGGAATTTCAGGAATTATGTAATCTTGAACATAACTTTGATAATATTAATAAAATTAAAAACTATATTTTTAAACTTAAAAATAATAGACTTAAATGGTTCTTTAATAACAAATTTGAGGAATTAAAATTTAAGAATGTCAACATTAAATATATTGTCTTTGATTTAGTAAAATTTAAACTTGGAATTACCAAAAATGGACTTCTCTTCAAGGTTAACAAAATTGAAAGAAAGGAATTTTGTGTTATTACTTTCCTTGATCTTGTGTTTGAAGGATTAAAGTTACCTAAAATTTTTCATGATAACAAAAAATATTTTCCTGTTAAAGATATTTCTGTCATTTCAACTGCCTTTAAATTTTCAAGGACTCTTAAACAGCAAATTTGCAACTATAATTACTTTTGTAAAAACTTAAATGAGATTAACAATACACACTGCTATTGTAATGATGAAGATTATAAGGATTTTATTGATAAAGACAGGGGACATATTATCACGGGTAATTTAAATATTGTTAAATCCATATCTCTTAGAGATATTATGAAAAAGGGAACTAAATTTAGGCTTAGAAAAAAAGTTGGTCCTATTAGGATTGTTAATTCCATCAATTGTGACTTAAATATTTTTATTGCGAAAGTTGCCAGAAAATATCATTGGCCCATTGAGGGATTTGGAGAATGGAAACAGCGCATCTTAAAAGAAGTAAAGAATAGAATTTATAATAATGATTGTAGGGATATTAATAGAGGCATTTTCTTCAACAAGCATCTTAAAAAAGAAATTGAGGATTTAAAAAGTAAATTCATTATTACTACTGTTGATAAGGCAGGAAATAATTTTTGCATAATGTGTAAATCACACTTCAAGGACATTATTCTTAATGAATATAATTCAAATAAAACATATAAAATTATCAAATTTGGCAAAAAAGAACTTGATAAAAGGATTTTAGCACTTGCTAAAAAAACTAAAATTAAAACCAATAATTTAAATTATCCATACCTTTTCCCCACTATAAAATTTCATAAAAATCCATTAAATTTCAGATTTGTCACTTGTGGCACTGGCTGCTATAATTATTACTTTGGTAAATTATTCTTCAAATTTCTTAAAATTATTCTTAACAAAATAAAAGAAGAAGAGAACTTTATCATTGACAATAATACTAAAATTTTGAATTTTATCAAGGAAAATAAAATTTATAATATTTTTACATTTGATTTTGAAAATCTCTTTACTAGTCTTCCACACAATAAATTAATTGAAGTTTGCTCAAATGTATATGATATGTACCTAAATACTGATTTAATTGATAAATATAAATGGTTAGAAATTTGCAGAGCTAATATTTGTGAGAATTATTTATCTAATGGAATTAACTACTATAAACAAGTTCTTGGAATTCCTATGGGTTGTTGCTTCTCCAGTGCATTGGCTAATTTATTTCTTCATTCATTTGAGAGAGAATTAATTAAGAATGAACTTGTTTTCGGATTCCGTTTTATTGATGACCTTTTATTATTTAATTATGATAATGTTAATTCCATTCTTAACTGCTATCCAGAGGAACTTAAATTAAATAAAACTAATAATGAAGTGGACAAATGTAATTTTTTGGATCTGGAAATTAAAATTATAAATTCAGGAGTCTCCGTCGGAGTGTATGATAAACGTAAAGATTTTAAGTTCAAAGCTATTACACTCTGCAATTTTCATACATGTCTTCAGTTTAAAATCTTAAGAAATTCTATATTTTCTCAAATTAATAGGATTAAAAATATTTGTAATAACCAATATACTTTTATTAAAGCTTTAGATAATTTAAAAAATATATTAAAAGATAACGGATATCCTGGTTGTTTCCCAGAAGTCAATAAATTTCTAAAAAACAGTTTTAAGAATCTTTGTTTTTCTGGAGAATAGTTTGAATTCTTCTACATAGATGGCGCTACGAGCTTGCTTCTTGATGTTTTCGTACTCACTTTTTTAGAGCGTCTGTTTTTGAAAGAGGATTACTTTTTGGTTTGTCTCATTTTTTATTCTGTTGTACAGGTATCTGTCATGTTTTTTTCTTTTTTTTCCTTTTATCCTATTTTCAGGGGTTGGACAAAAATTCAGGCCACATAAAGGAATAATTTTGACTAATAGTCTTTCCTTTATTCGTTCTATTTTGCTTTTTTATGTTTTATTTTAAGGTTTTTTTTAAGGTTTTATTAAAGCATATTTTTATAATTTTTAAACTTATTTTTCGAAGTTCGAATTTTGTTTTTCGTGTATTCTATCAGAAGCAGCTGCATATGCGCCTTTCTGTATAATGCATTAGAATTTTAATTAATTTTTAATTCAAGTTCTATTAATTTTTAATTTAATTTTCGTTAATTTTATCAATTTTTACTGCTATTTCGTGTATTTTATTGGTATTAGCTGCAAGTGCGCCATTCCATATAATACATTGTTTAATGTTTTCTTTGAATTTTTATGGTTCTTTTAATTTTTTAATTTTCTTTTAAGGCTTGATTATTTTTTGAATAATTGTTTCTGTGGGATTTTTTCCGGCTTATTGGAATAGGAAAAAGGTTTTTTCAAAAAAATACTTTATTTACTATGCTTGATTCATATAATACGAATTTCATAGCGCATGGCCCGTCGCGCGCTTTACCAAGGGGCACTGTGGAATACTTTGAGCAGGGGGTGTCCATGGATAAAAAGTTACTTGCACATATCTTGAACTCGGATCATTTAAGAAAATTTAGGAAATGTGGAAATATTAGATGCAAGACATGTCCTTCGGCTTGTGAGATGCAAATAGAGCTGGATAATGAAGAACTAGAGGTATTTTGTAAAATTAAAAATGTTATTTATTTAATTCATTGTAAAGAATGTAATCTTAACTATATTGGTCAAACCTGCACAAATTTAAATATTAGAATTAATGGACATAGATCAGCAATAAATAATTTCAGAAATAACAATTCTCATGATTATGAGCTTATTCATTTCCAGGAACATAGTTTCTAGAACACTATTGTTTGTATCCTTGAAAATAATATTATAGATCTTAATGAAAGACTTAATTTAGAAAATTTGTTCATTTGCAGTCTAAAAACTATTTTCCCATATGGACTTAACAGCAAATTAAATGGTGAGGGATACAGTGAATTCAATAAAATTTGTATCTATAATAAATTCAACATTTTCAAAGATTTTCTAAAGACAACTAATAATAAAAAATTTAGATTAAAAAGAGGTAAGGGTAAAGGTGGTAATTTTGCTATTATATTGGAGGAATTTCAGGAATTATGTAATCTTGACCATAACTTTGATAATATTAATAAAATTAAAAACTATATTTTTAAACTTAAAAATAATAGACTTAAATGGTTCTTTAATAACAAATTTGAGGAATTAAAATTTAAGAATGTCAACATTAAATATATTGTCTTTGATTTAGTAAAATTTAAACTTGGAATTACCAAAAATGGACTTCTCTTCAAGGTTAACAAAATTGAAAGAAAGGAATTTTGTGTTATTACTTTCCTTGATCTTGTGTTTGAAGGATTAAAGTTACCTAAAATTTTTCATGATAACAAAAAATATTTTCCTGTTAAAGATATTTCTGTCATTTCAACTGCCTTTAAATTTTCAAGGACTCTTAAACAGCAAATTTGCAACTATAATTACTTTTGTAAAAACTTAAATGAGATTAACAATACACACTGCTATTGTAATGATGAAGATTATAAGGATTTTATTGATAAAGACAGGGTACATATTATCACGGGTAATTTAAATATTGTTAAATCCATATCTCTTAGAGATATTATGAAAAAGGGAACTAAATTTAGGCTTAGAAAAAAAGTTGGTCCTATTAGGATTGTTAATTCCATCAATTGTGACTTAAATATTTTTATTGCAAAAGTTGCCAGAAAATATCATTGGCCCATTGAGGGATTTGGAGAATGGAAACAGCGCATCTTAAAAGAAGTAAAGAATAGAATTTATAATAATGATTGTAGGGATATTAATAGAGGCATTTTCTTCAACAAGCATCTTAAAAAAGAAATTGAGGATTTAAAAAGTAAATTCATTATTACTACTGTTGATAAGGCAGGAAATAATTTTTGCATAATGTGTAAATCACACTTCAAGGACATTATTCTTAATGAATATAATTCAAATAAAACATATAAACTTATCAAATTTGGCAAAAAAGAACTTGATAAAAGGATTTTAGCACTTGCTAAAAAAACTAAAATTAAAACCAATAATTTAAATTATCCATACCTTTTCCCCACTATAAAATTTCATAAAAATCCATTAAATTTCAGATTTGTCACTTTTGGCACTGGCTGCTATAATTATTACTTTGGTAAATTATTCTTCAAATTTCTTAAAATTATTCTTAACAAAATAAAAGAAGAAGAGAACTTTATCATTGACAATAATACTAAAATTTTGAATTTTATCAAGGAAAATAAAATTTATAATATTTTTACATTTGATTTTGAAAATCTCTTTACTAGTCTTCCACACAATAAATTAATTGAAGTTTGCTCAAATGTATATGATCTGTACCTAAATACTGATTTAATTGATAAATATAAATTGTTAGAAATTTGCAGAGCTAATATTTGTGAGAATTATTTATTTAATGGAATTAACTACTATAAACAAGTTCTTGGAATTCCTATGGGTTGTTGCTTCTCCAGTGCATTGGCTAATTTATTTCTTCATTCATTTGAGAGAGAATTAATTAAGAATGAACTTGTTTTCGGATTCCGTTTTATTGATGACCTTTTATTATTTAATTATGATAATGTTAATTCCATTCTTAACTGCTATCCAGAGGAACTTAAATTAAATAAAACTAATAATGAAGTGGACAAATGTAATTTTTTGGATCTGGAAATTAAAATTATTAATTCAGGAGTCTCCGTCGGAGTTTATGATAAACGTAAAGATTTTAAGTTCAAAGCTATTATACTCTGCAATTTTCATACATGTCTTCAGTTTAAAATCTTAAGAAATTCTATATTTTCTCAAATTAATAGAATTAAAAATATTTGTAATAACCAATATACTTTTATTAAAGCTTTAGATAATTTAAAAAATATATTAAAAGATAACGGATATCCTGGTTGTTTCCCAGAAGTCAATAAATTTCTAAAAAACAGTTTTAAGAATCTTTGTTTTTCTGGAGAATAGTTTGAATTCTTCTACATAGATGGCGCTACGAGCTTGCTTCTTGATGTTATCGTACTCACTTTTTTAGAGCGTCTGTTTTTGAAAGAGGATTACTTTTTGGTTTGTCTCATTTTTTATTCTGTTGTACAGGTATCTGTCATGTTTTTTCTTTTTTTTTCCTTTTATCCTATTTTCAGGGGTTGCACAAAAATTCAGGCCACATAAAGGAATAATTTTGACTAATAGTCTTTCCTTTATTCAGAAAATTTTTGTCCTGCTTTAAGCTACAATGGCGTGTGGCCTCTGAGGAGAATCGCCATTTTGGTGCTTTTACAATTTTATTCCATTTTGCTTTCATTGTAAATGTATTCTTCGTTCTATTTTGCTTTTTTATGTTTTATTTTAAGGTTTTTTTTAAGGTTTTATTAAAGCATATTTTTATAATTTTTAAACTTATTTTTCGAAGTTCGAATTTTGTTTTTCGTGTATTCTATCAGAAGCAGCTGCATATGCGCCTTTCTGTATAATGCATTAGAATTTTAATTAATTTTTAATTCAAGTTCTATTAATTTTTAATTTAATTTTCGTTAATTTTATCAATTTTTACTGTTAGATAAAAGAACAGACTTTGAGTGTTTTGATTAAATGCATTAAGAAGAAGGAAAAATAAATGAAGTTAATAATTACAAAGTTAAGTTGTTAATTTAATTTAAATGTTGTGAGACAACACAGCAGTCATCCATATATCCAAGAACCAAGTCTGTAATGTTAATAGTTTTCGAGATATAATGAAAA
>BGPR01019257.1:6833-29599 GCA_013235015.1 Araneus ventricosus
TTTTTTTTGAAGAAAACAGAAGATGTAAACTTATATGGGCATCAAATTAGGTATTATTTCAAAATATTCATCAAATCATTCTTCAAAATAAATCTTTGATCAGGAAAATAGAAGATGCAAATACAACACGAAAGTATTTGTTCAAAAACCTCAAAGTTCTAATTTCAAATCATCAAAAGTTTAATATCAAAGCATCAAAATATTCTTCAAACTAAATATTCTTGTAGGAAAATAGAAGAACTAAGTTCAACATCATATAAGCAAAGTTTTCATCATGTAACTTTCGCTTCATCAAAATAATGCATCAAAAATTAAGAATTCGTCATCAAATAGA
Organism: Araneus ventricosus; assembly: GCA_013235015.1. Classification (NCBI taxonomy): domain Eukaryota; kingdom Metazoa; phylum Arthropoda; class Arachnida; order Araneae; family Araneidae; genus Araneus; species Araneus ventricosus. Next base: position 7,168 of record BGPR01019257.1, read on the forward strand.
AATTCTTAAATCAAATAAATCAGAAAATAATTCTTCAACTTTCCCACAGTTAAATCTTCATCAATGTCAAAATTGCATCAAGTATCCACATCTTCAACAAGCATCAACGTTTTCTTCAAATTATAGGAGAATGATGAAAATGTACTTACAGTTTGGCAGGACGAAGTAGTGAGTTTCGGTTTTGAAAACCGGTATGTTTCACATCACCGTCAATGGTAATCCAGCTTGGTTTCACACAAAAGGCCTGGCACAACATCAAATAATCACTTGTAGCCATCAAAAAATAATAGTATGGTTGGTTCTAGGGGATTTTAAAAGTAGATGAGTTCAACCGGACGAGCCGCCATGTAGTACGGGTGCCTAGGTCCCATGTATAGTGTAGTTTCGTAGACAGGTGAGGACGCAGTTCTGCTATTAAAGAAATTTAATATTGACAGCACACACATTTAGGACGGCACAAACATTTAAATAGAATAAGATAAAGGTGAAAGAATTAGAGGGCGGCCACTGCCCTGTACATCAAGTAATCGCCGACAGTTCTGGCGTTGAGTTCCATCGTTCGCCATTACACACACAACGTCTGTCTCTAACAAGCGCAAGATCATCTGATGTGACGTCAGCTAAGAGACGAGTGCCTCCTGGCGGGATACTACATCTATATAACATAAAAAACAGAATTCAAAATTATTTTTCCATTGTGTCATTTCTTCCAACCAGAAAAAGTAAATTATTCTCATACCCCATTTAAATTCTGGAATATTTTATCCTAATCCTAATTTTTTAAAAATTGTATATATGTACTTCATTTTAAATCACAATTCGCAAATAAATATTTTTTCTTGCAAAATGATCAGTTTATATATAGAGTTAGTTATAGTTTAGATCGAGGGGTATAAATTTTGGTTAATTTTAAGCCACCATTGCAAACATTTTGTGAATTACCCAGTTTTTGGATATTTATAAATTTTGTGTTTCATTTTGAATTGCTATTTGAAATACCTTTTGTTTTATATAAATTATACAGTTATTCCATATTTATAAATTTTGCGTTTCATTTTGTATTATTATTCCCAAAAACTGTTTTTTGCAAAATACCCAGTTCTAATAAATATTGTTTCATTTTAAATCACTGTTTGTAATTTTTTTCATGAAATACCCAGTTTTTTTAAATAATTATAAATTTTATGTTTCAATTTCAATCACTATTTGCAAAAGCTTTTTTTTTGCAAAATACAAAATTTTTGGGCATTTGTAAATTCTCTTTCATTTTAAATAATTTAATAATTAAATAGGAAAAAGGATTTTAACTGAAAAAAATTTGAATTTTTATTTTATATTTTTTTCTGCCTAATATATAGTGTTTGAAGAAAAATCTATATCAAATTTCTTTCTAACTTCCTACGACTCTACTAAAACAGCAAGTTCATAAATTTGTATGATAAAATATAAATATTCTGAAAACATATCATGTGTCGAATCGAATGATTCTTTACCTTATTTTTGACTTTCTAATGCAAAGCAAGATATAAACCAAATCATAGCCATGAGGTGTTCAGGAAATGCAGATGTCTTCATTCAAAAAACTGACTTATGAACACTGAAGTTAGCTTTCTAAATTCTATTTTTTTTTCGGGCAGGGGAGGGGGGGGGGTGAACCATTTGAATTTTATTTGCAGTTCTATAAGAAAAACACAGTAATATTTGAGAAACTTCAATTATGAAGCAATTTTTTACTTGGAATATAATTAATACACACACATTTTATTATCTATCAGAATTGATGCATATAATATAGATATAATGTGCATTAACCTGTGCTTCATTTTTTTCATAAAAATAAGCATGCACAAAAACATGCAGTTATCAGCAATCACTATGACAACAAATAAATTGCCTAATTTTATTACAATAGATGTGGAAATGTGCAATGTCAGGGATCTTCAATATATATTCCTCAATAAAGCACGCAAATTCAACTACTCATTGCTTTCAATATAAATATTCAGCAAAATCAACATTGGTTTTAGATTTAAAACTCCATCTAAGATTGTACAATAGCTTAATTGCTTAAACACTTATTGATTGCATCATATTTCATTGATAAGAGCATTTATTTACCTATGAGTTCATGAAAAACTGTAAAGAATATGCAAAAATGTTATTTTGATGTTTTATACGCTTTCTACAATCTGTTTAGTTTTTTTTTCGGGGGGTGGGAGCATATGAATTTTATTTGCATTCTTAGTAAATACAGTAATATTTGAGTAACTTCAGTTACGAAGCAATTTTTCACTTGGAATATAATATTACACCCATAATTTATTATCTATCAGAATTTCAGCATAAAATATAGATATAATGTGCAAAAATAGCTTGCACAAAAACATGCAGTTATCAGCAATGACTATAACAACAAATAAATTGCCTCATTTTATTACAACAGATGTGGAAATGTGCTATGTCAAGGGTCTTTAACATATATTCCTCGACAAAGCATGCAAATTCAACTACTCATTACTATAAAAATATATATTCTGTAAAATCAACATTGGTTTTAGATTTAAAACTCCAGCTAAAATTGTACAAGTAGCTAATTGCTCAAAAACTTATTGATTACATCATATTGCATTGATAAGAGCATTTATTTACCTATGAGTTCATAAAAAACAGCTGTAAAGAATATTCAAAACTGCTATTTTAATGTTTCATACGTGAATATTCTCTGGAATGTATTTGTCTTTAATACATGCAAAATGATACAGAGATTATAAACTTCGTATTGAAAATAAACATTTAAAAAACCAAAAAATATTTTATTGCATAACAAAGTACATTCATAGACAGAGTCAATTCATTCTATGTATATCATTTTCGAGAAATAAACAGATAAAACAATGACATAAAGTGTAAAAATACGATTCAATAGGAAGAAAAAATTTATATTCGAGAAATATCAGAGATTTGTCTGTGAATAGTGCACAAAGTCTTCAATAAATAAGATGGGCATTATATTTCAGCAACTTTTGTTTGAAACACCACTTATCTAACAAATTAGATGTTTGGTTATGCTGTAAGAACAGCATGACTTCAACCATTTAATCAAAAATAAGTAAGTAGTTTTCATTAAAAAAATATACTTTACAGGCTGACTCGACAGTCGCTTTGTTTGTTTTTATGCTTCGAAATCGGAAAGAGTGCTCTCTTTTGATTGGTCGATCGTTTCCACTTCTCGCAACTCGCGGAAACAGTCACAAATTACTCACTTTGGTTTCATTTGGCGTTGGTGGTAGTTTCAAATTGAAGGTCACGACTATTTTCTCGCAGAATTTCAATATTCGTAAGCGAGAACTATTCGGTACGGATAGTTGCCGGTAGGATTGTTGTAGGGCCCCAGGTGTGACTGTTAATAATGTTCAATAACTTGTTTAATTTTTATTTAAAACTTTAAATATTTATTATTCCTGTCACAAGTGTCTCAAATATTAAACGCTTAAGCATATTTTAAATTTTTATATTGTGATTTAGTTTGTTTTAGAACAACAATGAATGGTGTCACACAATAAATTCTCACCTCCCTTATCCAAACATGAAATGCCATTTTTTTTACTCATAAATGGCAGTACAACCATCACATTTTGTTTCCCATGATGCATGTCATCCACCTTGTTTATTACAGCTACAAAAAGTAAATTAACTTTTGGTTTAGAGATAAGTAGACAGATTTTGTTCTTAAGAAACAAGTTTAGTTATTCAGAAATCTCACCTCCGTGATCTTGAAGTTCATTTATATAAAATATAAAAATACAATTTTACCTGTTTTAACAGGGTGCGTAGTGAGAAATTGCTGCAAAAAGTAAGCACTTTTAAGGACTTTTTAAGTACCTTAGCCATTAAAATTAAACACCTTTGTGCATGCATGCATACGTCGACCCACGTATTTTCTAAGCATATTATGATTTCTGTTTTATAATAATGCATAGTTTTGATTGAAAATTTTAAAATATATTTCTTAAATTTTATTATTTATTTCCGTATTTGCACAACGTCTTCTATTGTAAAATAAAGGATGTATTTTTGATTTTACAAAAAAATTAAAAATGATAATGCAAATTGTAACAGGGTGGCCATCATTTTTGCTGTTTCAGTTTCCCTGACTTTTCCCTGGCATTTCCAGCTTTATAAAAAATTTCCCTGACTTTTTTCGGAGGTAGCCCATCAACCTTAGAAAAAATCACCTCACATTGGCCATAGTAAGAATTCATTCGCCATACTAAGTTTTCATTCAAGCCAGTATGGTTTGAATAAAAAGCAAAATGTTTGAAAAAAGAACATTTATTTAAAACGTTTAAAAAATAAACCATAAAACAAATAATACGTCTTTACAATGAACAATTCTACTGTACAGAATTTTCCGGGCGTTTCGGATTAAAAATATAAACTTTAAAAAAATATTTAGAACGATCAAATTTTCAACAGAAATATACGTTGGAAAATAATAATAAAAAGACAAAAAAAGAGAAAAAATATTAGAAAACGATTTTTTACTGATGTTTATAAATTAAAACACAGAAGCATTATCACATGATTCGGATTGCTGAAAAAGAAAAAAATGCAACTTTTTATTCCAACCATCTTCCTTCAATAAGGCTCAAAAGAACAATATATAAAGAAATAAAAATAAAATAAAACATCAAAGAGAGGAAAAATAAAAGAATTTTTAAATTATAACACCAGAATTCGAGTGAATATGAAATAATGAAGAAAAAATAAAATTCGCGAAAATGGGGGAAAAAACCCGAATTTACCACTTAAAATTAAATAAATAAAAATCTAATTTGAATTTTTTTAAAATTACTGCGGCGTCAGCTCCCGTCTTGTGCTAATCCATCACTTTGCTAAATTTGGTCTCATAAGTCAAAGATCTGGGCGTGCGTAAAAAACGGAAAAAAATAACCGAACATGCATAGGATACTAAAACAATTTTTTCTTTCATGTGTATGGGTAAGGGTTGTCCCATACTTTGAAGATCCCATAATTTATCAAAATGATCAGTAATCATAATGTTTCCCAACAGTCAGAGAAAAAAAACATACACAAAATAAACAAAAAACAAACAAAATACTGAAAGAAAATATTAGCACTAATTTTCAAATACTTCAAAATTCACTGAAAAGATCTCCAGAAGTGGGAAAACACACTAATTCCTATTTGATATTAAATCATCATAAAAGCAGGCAGTAGTGTGGATGCTAACTTGCAGACAGATAAAGAGAAATTTACGATCTCGAAAGATATCTGAATCTACTTGACATGTAGCCAAATCCCGGTTCTTCCACATCCGAGAGAGATTATAGTATATATTTTCATCTCAAGAAGTGTGATCTAAATTAACTACTAAAAAGAACGCGATTCTGTTCATATAGTCCAGTCAACGAAGGTCCAAAATGGGGCTGAAAAGCATTAACTCGCATAGTTTTGAAAATTGGTAAACATGTTCGTGAGGGTTTATTATGAACATAATAAAAGTTCCCAATCCTGGGGGGCGGGGGTTGAGTTCGCAGCGCCATCTTGGATTTCATTACCCTTTTTCAGTTTTTCCTAAATATCTTGAAAAATATTCAGTTTTCAAACTACATGTGATTTAACAAATTAAAGAGCGTAAAATTCCCTACAAATAGATGCTTTCATTTTTCTTCCAGCTTTAATAGTTTCCCAGATAATGGGTCTCAAAGGTTGCCGCCATCTTTGATTTCATCCCCCTTTTTTAGTTCCTCTTAAATATCTCGAAATGTATTAAATTCTCAAATTACATGTAATCAGCAAATTAAAGAGCGTAAAAGTCCCTACAAACACATGCTTTAATTTTTGTTTTAGCTTTAATAGTTTCCGAGATAATGGATTTCAAAATTTGTGCGGCATCTTGGATTTTATCCCCCTTTTTTTAGTTTTTTTTAATATCTAGAAAACTATTTGATTTTCAAATTACATTAAATACTAAAAATTAATGATCGTAAAATTCCCGATCAATGCACGCTTTTATATATTTTCTAGTTTTAATAGTTTCTGAGATATTTAAGGATAACTAAAAAAGGCGGGATAAAATCAAAGATGGTTAGAAATTTTGAAATCCATTATCTCTGAAACTATTAAAGCTAAAGCAAAAATAAAAGCATGCATTTATAAGAAATTTTACGCTCTTTAATTTGCTGATTACATGTTATTTGATAATTGAATAGATTTCGAGATATTCAAGAGGAACTAAAAAGGGGGATGAAATCCAAGATGGCGACAACTTTTGAGACCAATTATCTGGGAAACTATTAAAGCTGGAAGAAAAATAAAAGTATATATTAGTAGGGAATTTTTCGCTCTTTAATTTGTTAAATCAATTGTAATTTGAAAACTAATTGTTTTCGATATATTCAGGAAAAACTAAAAAAAGGGGATTAAATCCAAGATGGCGCCGTGAGCTCATCCCCCCCCCGAGAACCGGAGACTTTTAGTATGCTTATCAGAAGCCCCCAATGAACATGTGTACAAATTTTTAAAACTATATGATTTAATGTTTTTTTCAAATCCTTTGATTGTACTAATAGCCAAAATTTGAGTCCCTTGGAAGTTTAATTGTAAACACCTCACCCCCTGGGGAGTGCGCAGAAAGGGAATGGCATCCGTTTTCCACTGTCAGTAAATGACTGATTTTCATTGGTTGCCAACGGTGTTTAATTCTATTTATAAAAAAAGATCAGCGAATTGTCGCATCCAATAAGAATTATGAAAATAAAAATTTTTCCAGTTTCAGAATAAATTTCCCTGACTTTTCCCTGATTTTTCCTGGTCTCCCGAAATTCCCTGACCATTCGCGGTTTTCCAGGTTTCCCGGTCGGCTGGCCACCCTGTGTAATTATCAAAAATTAAATCAACTTTTTTTAAAAAGATGTTACCTTTTTCAACATTTCTTAAAATTAACAAATTACCAGTTAATTTGCCCCTTCGGGATAATAATTCCAGTATTTCAATATACGGCGTTACCCATTGTTGGAGCAAGAGGAAGCATAAAAAAGGTTATTAATAGTTCAGTCAATGAAGGGTTTGAAAAAAACACATTAAATCATATAGTTTTGAAAATTGGCGCACATGTTCGTGATAGTCTCCTGATGAACATACAAAAGTCCCTGGTCCTCAATGATTTAACGAATTTAAAGAGCTTAAAATTCCCTACAAAAATATGCTTTTATTTTTATTCTAGCTTTTAAGTTTCTGAGATAAAAGGTCTCAAAATTTGCCGCCGTCTTGGGATTTAATGCCCTTTTTTTAAGTGTTTTTTAATATCTCTGAAACTATTTGATTTGCAAATTTGTTGTAATCAGTAAATTAATGAGCGTAAAATTCCCTACAAATGCATGCCTTTATGTTTCTTGTATCTTTAATAGTTTCCGAGGTAATGGGTCTCAAAGTTTGCCGCCATCTTAGAATTTATCCCCTTTTTCTCAGTTTTTCTTGAATACCTCGTTAATTTTTTTAGTTTTCAAACCACACGTGATACAGCAAATCAAAGAACGTAAAATTCCTTACAAAAGAGTGCTTTTTTTCTAGTTTTAATAGTTCCCGAGATAATGGGCTTCAAAGTTTGCTACACATCTGGATTGCATCCCCTTTCTAAGTTTTTCTTAAAAATCTCAGAAACTATTAAAACTAAAAGAAAATTAAAAGCATGTATTTGCAGGGAATTTTACGGTCATTAATTTGTTGTATTATATGTAATTGAAAATTGAATAGTTTTTGAGAAATTCAAAAAAATAGGAAAAGGGGGATGAAATTAAAGATGGAGGCAAACTTTGAGATCCATTATCTCAGAAACTATTATAGGTAGAAAAATAATAAATGCATGTTTTCATAGGCAATTTCATGCTCTTTAATTTGTTCAATCAATTGTAATTTGAAAACTGAATAGTTTTCGAGGTATTAAAGAAAAATTTTTAAAAAAGGGGGATGGAATATAAGATTGCGACACGAGCCGCACCCCAGGACCAGGGACTTTTAGTATGTTCAACAGAAGCCTCTCGCGAACATGTGTACCGATTTTCAAAACTATACGATTTAATGTTTTATTTTCATCCCCATTTTGGGAATCCGTTGACTGGACTATAAGTTTTATCATAACATGTGTTGACACCCCTGGATCTATCTCACCCAGGATTCCTTCCCGAATTCTTTCCTTTCGTCGATTTTCTTTCTAGATACATCCGGTAAACAAAGCTTTATGACTATGCTTCCGATATCGTATTCAAGGGGAAATAAAAAAAAATGTTTTCTTTGCACCTCTCGAGAAAATTAAACTCTTTTTAAGGACCTTTTTTCCAAAATTAAGCATTTTTACGGTGCTTAAAAATGGATTTCAATTTTAAGCACTTTTCATGACGCTACGCACCCTGTTTAATATGCTTAACATGTGTAGGTTTTAATACCAAAAAAAAATTTTTTTCTCTGAAAAAAGCATCCATTAAGCCAATTTTTATAGAAGGTTCCTCACTTCCGTGACACGCTTTCCAATTTCATTGTCAAGGAAGCAAGTTGCATTGTTTTTGGCCAGTAATTTGAGACTATACTGATATTATACATATATTAAAACAAATTTTAAGCTCATAAAGTGAATGACTAAAATTTACGCTGTATCTTAATCCCGATATTTAATTTTGATTATATTAAGATGATTAATTAATTAATAAGATAATTCATTAATTAATAATTTCATTTTCTAATTCTCTATATGAGCTGGTTAAATGTTTACAATTTATTTTAGTGTAGTAATTATTAATTTTCTTGTGTTTTATATAACCTCCGTGAAAAAGGTTATATATATGTTTTATTTATGAGTAAAATAATTTAAATATTAGTTGGGTCATTGCTCATGTAACTTCTAGTAAGTAGAAGTTTCGTATAAGAATGAAAAAAAAGGAAATTTAAGGTTTTGAAATCGGAAAATATTTTGGAGCAAATGGTACATTTTCTGGAGAATGATCCTAGTGTAAAACAATGAAACAGACAAAAAATACTATAATGCATCAATAAATGATTAAAGATTACCATTGAACCAGTTAACTTAAAAGAAATAACTTCCTTTAAGTGCACAAACTCTCAAATGGGTTTTGGTTTCAGTTCTGAATTTTCGATCATACATAGATCCCATAGTTTCACTGAATGGTCAATCGATGCAGTAACAAAAATATTAGAATCTGTGTCTGAAAATTCCACATGTGTAACTTTCTTTTTATGCAAACATTTTGATTTTGGCTAAACCTTAAAAAAAGTCACCAATAAATACTTATATGCAACTTAATAAAGCAGCTAGCAACTGTAGATATTAAAGCACCATTTCTTACTTTTTGACCTTGAACCGATATTAAGCACACATTCTCGGCGGTATTTCCAGATAACAGCAACTTCCTCTCATAACAAACATCTAAAGAAGAAAACCAATTGCTGAAACAGAAAGAGGAGATATGGATAGACGGAATTTTAACACTTAAAAGCGAGATTTTTTAAAAATTGATTTTAACCCTTTCAAGTTTACTATATGTTTCGTTTTGAAAATTACTAAATTTATTTCAAAAATGAGTATTAGTCATGTAGCTGATCATAAATATGTAAAGAAAAAAAATTTGAATTTTTTTATTTTCAAGGAATTTGTGAAGATTCAAGAAATTGATGGAAATTCACAGTAAAACCAAGGAATGGTAACAGACAATTTTTTCTCCGAATAAATTATCATCGAAATGCAATTTAAGTTATGTATTTAATTTATGAATATAAGTGAGTATTCATGATATTTAATCTTCAAAAAATTCAATATTACAGTAGACTCTCGAATAACTGGAATGGTCGCGAAATGCTTCGTCCCGGATAATCCAATTTATGCAAATTTTGATTTAAACTTTTTGAAAACTGATAAAAAAAGGAAAATTATTATACAATAAGACATTAATAGCTTAATTAATGCAAAAGAAAAAGAATTAACAAGAAATTTGAATGTTATTTAGATTTACAATTCGTACAGTTAGAAAGAAAAACAGAGATGTAGTTTACCTCACTGTTTTGTGAATAATGAAATGATAGAAGTCCGTTTTTGTTTTCATGCATCACCATGACTTAATTTCTGATGAGTTACAAAATTGTTCCCAACCCTTTCAAGGCATTCTCCGAAATTCCTTGCTAAACCATATACCCGTTGCTAAACCATACATAAAATTTTGGTTCTAATCTAAAGAAAGGAAAACATCCAAAATCTATATCTACACATATTTTTCTTTACAATACAACGAAACTCAAAAAAAGTGCCATAATGTGTTAGTATACGAAAAAGTCTAAAGTTCTGACACTCCTGTTGATGTTTTCCTCCTTAGATCCAAATCCTTACATTCTTAAGAACTAAAACTAAAAAAATATTGATTGAAACTATTTCCAATTCCTCGCACTGTTTAAGGTTGGAGAAACAGCTATGCATTTTATGAAAATACTGAATTGTGTACTGAAATGGCAACTTATATTACTCTCCTGAAATGAAAAGCTACACTATTTTTGCTACTAAAGCAGCATTCTGAAGGGAAAGGGGGGAGGGGGTTAAAGACATCAGTGAGCACATTATACGACATGTTAATATTAAAAATCCTTTTTCTTTTTTCACAACAATCAGAAATTATTTTATAATTTAATTGAAATCTACTTACACCAGGAATAAAACTTGAACCAGGCTTGTTTAGATTGTACAGCGACAGTTCACCTCCTTTGGAACCAGCCACTGCAATCTGGAAATATTTTGGATGCCAAGAAATAGCTGCAACTCTCATTTCAAAAGGATTCAATATTATGGGAATTTTATTCCTCGATATGTCATTAATAATAAAAGTCTCTGCACACTAAAATAAAAAAAAGAAAAATTACTTATTAATGGAGTCAATATTTCATTCATGAAAAAAAAAAACATTTTAAATACATAATTCTTAGTATACTGTCTTGCGTAACACAAATTATACAATTAAATTTACGAAGTTATTAAGGTACAGTTACGAAGTTACTTTTGCAAAAGTATAAAAATGTTATAAAAACTACATTATACAAAGATGTAAGAACCTTCCTCCTTGATACACTATTATTCATACAAACCTCTGCTTAAAAAAGAAAAAGAAAAATATTTTAAAGTATATATCTTATTATAGTGTCTTAAGTATATAATAAAATAATATAAAAACATTTCATACACCTATTCTGTATTTTAATTATATTATGAAATGAAAGATAGTGCATTTCCTTTACATTTTTAACACACTACACTGGTTTCACCTTTTTCACAAATAATTTAATTACTTGGAATATCTATTAATTCATTTTAGTTTGCAGCTGAGTCACAAAATGAAATTATTTGAGAGTATTAATGTGAATTTCTAGTCTTTGAAGACAGAACGCCACCCCATGCCACCGTACCTGATGCCATTACGGTAACCGAACTGGTTGGATGGACATGGGACAGGTTCATAATTATAAAAGTCATCTTAGAGATCAGGGTTGCTTAAGATGTGGGTTGTAACTCCCTGTGCAGGGAGAGGGGGGGGGGTACACAGAAAATTACTAGGTTCATGAACAGAAGTGAATTACCTTATTCACTTCTGCAGTACCCCTGGGGGTATGTGAAGGACTAGTTGGGAAAAGTGAAATCAAAGTTGATAATGGCAGAAACAAGAAAACATAAAAGAATTTAAAAAGTTAGGGAATTTTGTCTCCCCAAGTTAATATTTGCTATTTAATTACTATACCGCTTGAAAAGGCGATTGTTGCAGAGTGCAACTTTTTGCTATCCTTATAAGTTAATATGAAATTATTACAATAGTGATTTCATTTGTTTTGGCGTTGAACTAATACTATTATAAAATTGCAATAAAATGTAAAATCAAAAATAATTCCAGCAAATGTTATTAATTTAGTCACTCCTCTTAAGTTAACAGAAGTTCTTAACAATATTGTTAAAAACTTCTTTACATAGACGGATGGTTAGTGGGGTGGGAGGATACGACAGTAGGGGGTACGCAAAAATGTAAAGATTAATCAAGGGGTACGCGAGGGAATAAAGGTTGGGTACTCCTGAAATAGTATATAAGTAAAGATCTGGCAAAAATCTGAGAGGATCATCATTACGCTCCTCCCCTTGTTCAGCAGGTCAGGCCAGGCAGATTCTAACGCCACTCCTGTTCATGAAATTTCTCACAGGGTCTTTTTCTTACAGGCTCTTCATTATCTTAAAGCAAAATTAGTTCTGAAAAGAGTCTCGAGTTTTAAAAATTCATTAAAATTTTCTGAATAATTACCTTTTAATGATTTTTATATAAGTTAGGTTCAGGAGGGGTAAAGTGGTCAGACGGGGTAAAATGGTCATACATCAAATATAAAGCTATAGCTTCATAATGAATACTTTAATTCATGTAACTTTTTTTATTTTAGCTTTTAATAATTAAGAACTAAGTTTAACATTTAAAATTATACTAATTGCAACACTTTAGTTGGAGAAAACAACCATTTTGTTTGTTTATGCATCAGTTTGAAGTTGGAACACCTAATTTAACTTCTCTCCTAGATTTTGTTAATTAAGTTTTCATCAGATTGACTGTGCAGCAAGCATCACAAAGATTGCAAGAATACTTCCTCATTAACAGAAAAGTTGGATTTATTAAAGATATTATTTTATAGTAGTTTAAGTAAGATGGGGTAAAGTGGTCATAGGGATAGGCTTAACAAACATCACTGTTTTAAAATAACTTAAGCTTAATTTGTAACACAACTGTTAGTTAAATATTAATTTAATTAAAGATATTTCCAGTCATTAAATGTCGAAAGTATTTTTTCCGTCAATAAAAGCTTGGAAAAAGATCTTTGAAAGAAATGATCCAGGGAAAGTGATTGCAGAATATTTCAAAGCGTTTTCCCAATTATTTCTCCTTTTTTTTTAAAGCTAGTGGACTGTCTTCATCCAGAAAATGGAATCGGTGGTTTTAAATAGTTGACCATTTCCTATTAGTAAGTAGAAAGTAGTGAAACATATTGTAATATCTGACACAGATATTCAGCTTAATCTAGTTGAGTCTACTGTCAGTTTGAATGGAGATTGTGAACCTGAACCATTACATACAGATAGTTTAAATCTAGAACACAGTGAAGTTTCAGGTATAGCTGATAACATAGTTTCACTTATAAAAGATTTGAAACCAACTGTACTTACAACTCTATAACCACCTGTTTCAACTATACATAAAGTGGCCAAACAAAATTCAAGAGAAAAAAGAAAACGAATCCAAGAAAGAATGGTGAAGTTTTGACTGAAAAAATAGTAATAAAATAACTACAAAAAGAATGAGATGCAAGAAAACATTTAAAAACATGCAAAGAAAAACCTAATAAAAGGCAGAGAATGCCATTTATTCAGTCAAGTGAGTTCACAATTGCAGATAATCGGGGAGTTTTCGGAACGTATGGATGATCGCCAAGAAGTAAACAAAGCGTGCTATAGATCACGAGGGTAGGCTATCTGGTCGTTTCTTCTGTTCGGATGTCCTGGGCTAATGGATCTGTTATAGGTGTTAAGCGGTTATCCGCTGTAGTAAATAGTGCCTAGTTTTTCTCCCTTCAGTGTTAAACGGCTCTTTGCTTCCGCTGTAGTAAATAGTCCCAATTAGTTAAGTTATTATTTAAAGTAAAGTTTGAATAAAAATTAAGAAATATAAATTACTCTGAATAACAATATTTTATCATCTACTTTTATTTTAATTTTTCGCATATTTCGCAATTTAATTAAATATTAATGTAATTTAAAAGTTAATCTTAATAAATTTGAATAAAAAAATTAAGAAATATACATTACTCTGAATAATAATATTTTATCTAAACCCTGCGTAATGCGGTATGTGCAGTAAAATGTTCTTTACGGCGTATTGATGCATACATTTGCTTTGTGATGTATCATTACGCGCTTCGTACGAACAAACAAACAATTTTTACCTTAGAAACTTTTATGGCTGCTCTCGGCCTCAGGTGAAACCTTAAAAAACCTGTAAAAATCTATAAGAAATAATATATCAAGCAAATACAAACAAATAAATACAATAAACCGGGACGTAAAAAAAGAAAGGCATTCTCTTTCACGATTAATTTATTAATTATTCATTTTAATGTACTGAATATAAAAGTTTTTCGATTTATCTGTAACAAAAGTAAATTTAAGTGACCAGATTTCCTGAACTTCAAGCTGGGATGCTGTACATATTTTGAAAGGGGAGTACAAAAATACATTAATAAACAGTGAAAAAATGGATAATGTAAGGATTCGAATCGCTTACCATTGTGCCACCAAGGCGTCTATGGATTTGAACCTATTATTTGTAAATGGTTTTTGTGACAACATGTTGTAATTCCATACAATTTAAGGTTTTTTTTTTGATAATAAAGTTCTGTAGATACATTGATGGCGTTGGTAATTGTTGTGTTTTGGCAGTCCTTATTTAGTTGATATATTCTATTGGTGAATTAAGTCCTTTTAGAGTAAGAGGAACCATAGCGCGGGGTTAAGGAAACCTGACTGGCGTAGTCGGTAGGATTACCGACACCATCAATCTACTCGAGGTAGGGGCTCCATGTTCGTTTAGTTTATCTCTCTCTGCAGTATATGGTTTTAATATTGGAACATCAGTGTCATTGAATAACTAGAACTTGATTTAGTAATAACGATAGAGTAGGAGTATGTATTATTATGCTAATTGAAGAATATTTGTGTCGATGTAATTATTTAAAACCAGGACGAGTTGTTGAATAATGTGCATCATTGTAGATAATTAGAAACGAAGGTATTTTTGTTGAAGGATATTGTGTATATCAGTACAGATAAATGAGGATGAGAGTGGTTGTTAAATAATATTGTGCATCATTTTAGATATTCGAAAAGAAAGCACCGTTTTTAATCGACTTCTTTTTACTGTATTCGATTTCTAAGAGATATTTTTAGTATATTTTTGCTACTTATTGTGTTTATTGTAATCTAAGTATTACTGTGATTTTAGAATAGTATATCAGGAATCTGAGGCAGTGGGTTTTAATTGAAAGTGCATTGTAATTATCTAAAATATAGAAGTTACTTGTGTTATTTAATATTGAAATTGTATGCATATGTTGTTGTCTTTTTACAATTTGATAAAATTGTGTGGTTATTATCAAACGAGAAATATATGAATAATTACTACTTTCCGGTATTCTGATAAGCTTTGTGGTAAATATTGTAATATAGAATACTTGGGTTATACGTGCACGGCGAGTGCCCCTTCCCTTATCTTTCTTCTCGTTAGGTCTTTCTTGATTCGGAAATTTAGGCCTTTACGGATACCAAAATGTCATTTTTAAAACGGGCAAGGAAGGAAGATTTGATATCTTTAGCTACGGACTTGGGAGAAAATCCGGCTCCCACTTTCTCAAAGGTTGATTTAGTCAGTTTGATCCAGGGAAATAAACAATATAATGAGGATGATGCTAAACTTATGTTAGAGACTGTAGTTACGGAAAAGGAGGAGCGATTTTAATTGGAGGCAGAAAAAATGGCGGCAGAGCAGGAACGATTAAAAATGGCGGCAGAACAGGAACGATTAAAAATGGCGGCAGAACAGGAACGATTAAATATGGAAATAGAGTTGAAAAAGTTGCGGATGCCATCCGATGGCTCCACAAACCCAAAGCATGAGAAGCCCTCATGTTACGAGTTGACTAAAACTGTACCAAGTTTTGATTCAAAGAATGGAGACATAACGCTGTTTCTATCGTTGTTCGAAAGACTGGCGAAAAGAGCCCAAATCGACACGAAGGACTGGGTCTCCGGACTACTTATGCTGTTGCCGTCTGACATTGTTCAACTCATTGCAAGGGAATCTGATGAGAACTTTGATAACTATAACTATATGAAAAGCGTATTGCTAAAAAGATTCAAATTGAGCCCAGAAGAATTCAGTAAGAAATTCTTTCACCATCAGAAGAATTCGGAGAAATCCTGGCGAGAATATAATTTTGAAATTTCGAATTACTTTCAAGAATGGATCGAGGGACTCAAAATTGACAGTTTTGAGAAACTGAAAAACTTGATAATTACTGATCAGATAAAGAGGCGGGCCCCTTTTGAGGCAAAAGATCACTTCTTGGATGAATGGACGAGATTGGTGTCTCCATCAGAACTTGCTGACAAATTGGATGAGTATGAGCTTGTGCGCTCTGATCGCAAATACGAAACAAAACGGAAGCAGCAGTCCAACCCGGTAGAAAAGAATACCGAAAGTAACCAGAGGACAGTTAGACACAAACCAATCACTGGGATTTGGAATGCACGCAATATGAGTTATCCTTCAAGGAATGGAAAATCCAAACAGACGCATATGTTCTCATGTCATTCTTGTGGTTTAGAGGGCCACACAGCACGTTTTTGCCCTTCCAAGGCTCCACAAAGGGGTAAATTAAACCCAACGGCTCTGGGTAATGTCATTACAACCACTGAACCTAAGAAGGAGGATGCATCTACCGTTCTAACTGCTAAAATAAATGTCCCTGTTGAAGTCGCAGCTAATGTGATGGAACTCGAAACTGTACAGGTAAAACTTGGGCCACGAGTAATGACAGGAATTATAGATTCTGGAGCGCAGATTTCAGTGATCCGTGAAGATTTCACCTCAGGAATAAAATATGAGGGAGAAGGTTATATCGAGATTTCTTCAGCATTCGGGGAGAGGGAAACTGCACCTTTCGAATTTTTGAGATGAATATTGACGACGGACAACATGGACCGGTGCCATTGACATGCGCAGTTTCAAAGAAGTTGGTGAGTGACATACTGCTAAGTACCGCCGCTTTCAAAGCTTTGAAGGAAAACATACAGATGCATAAATTCGAATCAAAGCTAGATTGTAATGATTGCTATGACACAGTGAAGGAGGAATTGGAGGTTCTTTCTGGGGATATAGAAGCTTCTATCGAACTGATCGCAACCGAGTCTGATCGGGATGATGGCTCAATTCAAGATGGCTAGAGGACCAGAACCTCATTCATTGAGTCACAAATGTCGGACCCCACTTTATCGGATGCTTGGAAGATGGCAAGGACGGAAGGGAACGCATATGCGATTAAGGATGGAGTTTTGACCCATACCGAATATATATGCGGAGAAAAGATGAAGCGGGTAGTATTGCCGAAATGCAAGAGAGATGAAGTTATTAAGGTCGTTCATGAGATGCCTTTGGCTGGACACCTAGGCGAACAGTAAAGAAAACAAAGGATAAAATACTCTTTCTTCTCGCCAGAAGTAAAGAAAGACGTTAGAGAATTCTGCCAAACTTGCAAACCGCAATCATGGAGTGATCACCTTCTTCACGTAGACAGTGTTTTTCGTAAATGGAGAGAGGTTGGTCTTACGGTTAACTTAGAAAAGTGTGCCTTTGGACAAAAGCGAGTGAAATTCCTAGGCCATATAGTTGGATCCGGTCAGCATTCACCTGATCCTGAAAAGGCCGAGGTCTTGAGAAATCTATCTAGGCCATCAACAAAGAAAGAGCTCAGAAGCTTCTTGGGACTTGCGAACTACTATAGGGATTATATCCCGAATTTCTCAGAAATTGTTTTGCCTCTAACCGATCTCACCAAAAGAAAGGTATCAAATGTCTTTCCATGGTCAATTGAGGCGGGAGAAGCTTTTGTAAAAATCAAAGATGAACTCATCAAAATGCCGACTTTACATACTCCAGATATTAGTCGTCCGTTTTGGTTGTACACTGATGCGTCAGCAACCGCAATCGGAGCGTGTTTGGCACAGCATGACGATGTCGGAAAGGAATTGCCTATTGCATTCTTTAGTAAGAAACTCACCCCTACCCAGATGAAGTGGTCAACTATTGAAAGAGAAGGCTTCTGTGTCTTAGAGGCATTAAAGAAATTCGATACTTGGGTAATTGGAGGTAAAATTCAGGTTGTTTCGGATCACAATCCCTTAACTTATTTAACTAATAGTGCCCCTCATGGAGCATAGCTATCAAGATGGGCACTTGCACTGCAGCGGTATAACTTAACTACATCATATCGGAAGGGTGTCCAGCATGGAAATGCAGATGCCTTATCCAGATTAGCGATAGATTCTGTAAAATAATGCTAATGTGTGTTAAATGATATTATAATTGTGATTTTTTGTGTATACATAATGTGATTTTGTATATGTGTATATAGACTCATTGAGAAGGTCTTTTTAAATTCAACCGTTTTAGCAATAAATGTGTTATTTCTGTATAAATTCCTTTAAAGTATAATTTGTGAGTTATTTTTATAACGTATTAAGTGCTTGTGAAATTTATTATAGTGATTAAATTAAGTTCATTTGAATACCTTCGTCATTATAATATGGGAGAGAGTCGCGTGTTTTTTTTGGAGCTTTTCTTTGTGCTATACTTGACGATTATTGTGTATATTGTTCTCTTTTTTTTAAGTCTCATTTCAGGTAGCTGCCTCGTCCCTAAGGCGACGGATGCGTTTCTTTAAGGGGGACGTGTAAGTATTCGAATCGCTTACCATTGTGCCACCAAGGCGTCTATGGATTTGAACCTATTATTTGTAAATGGGTTTTGTGGCAACATGTTGTAATTCCATACTATTTAAGGTTTTTTTTATAATAAAGTTCAGTAGATACATTGATGGCGTTGGTAATTGTTGTGTTTTGGCAGTCCTTATTTAGTTGATATATTCTATTGGTGAATTAAGTCCTTTTAGAGTAAGAGGAACCATAGCGCGTGGTTAAGAAAACCTGACTGATAACTAAAAATATATGTATAAATCAGGAAGAGATTTAAAAAAAACTTGCAAGAGATTAAGAGAAATAAAATAGTAGTTAGGAAAGGTCAGTTCTGGCTCACTGGTATGAGCCACTCCCTCCCCCTCCCGACTTTCCCCCACCCAACTTCCAGCCGAGTTAAGATAAGGAATTTTCTTGAACTTTAACTCCTTCTTAGATTAGATAAGAATTATGATAAGAAATTAATTTTTTTCTCCGCAGATTTGCATTAAAATAACATATTTAAATATAAAATAATTTTGTACTTACAAACTGAAGACTTCTTCACTCGATCCATTCCAGTTTTTCCATCTGTTGCATAAAATAAAACATTAAAATAAAGATTACGCTTAAAATTAGATATTTTTTAAAGGATCAAGCCCAACCACCAACCGATGTTTCTTAAGGACACGTCGCCTCTCAATCCAGTTTTTATAAATTAACATAAGAAGTTCAAACTTAGAAATTAATTAAAATAAACCTAAAACTTAGAAATTAATAAACCTAAAACTTAGAAATTAATAAAACTAAAACTTAGAAATTAATAAACCTAAAACTTAGAAATTAATAAAGCTTAGAAATTAATAAAACTTAGAAATTAATAAAATTTAGAAATTAATAAACCTCAAACTTAGAAATTAATAAACATAATGCTTAAAAATTAGATATTTTTTAAAGGATCAAGCCCAACCACCACCCGATGCGTCTTAAGGACACATCGCCTCAATCCAGTTTTTTATAAATTAACCTATTTTATAATGACCATAAGACAAGCTCACCACACCATCTTCAAGTAAAAATCGCTTATCATCAAAAGCATGCAAAGCTCTTTTGCTTTGCTGCATCGAAAAAATGTGGTGCTTCTCGCTGCCGATTCTGTTCTGAGACACGGTCGAAGGTTTACGAATAAACAAACATTGTCTATAATTGATATGTTTCAATTGTTGTTGCCGAACGCTCTTACAAATGCCTTTGGCTGTCTGCTTTTCGTCTCTTTCACTAAGAATGGAATACATCTTTGATCTTAAACCAATAAATTCTAGACAGGGCTGAACATTAAGCTCATCCTTGAAATATCCAATTTTCTTTTTGTTCTCATCACTGTATAAAGGATGATCTCTCGGATAATCCGAAAAATCAAAATACTGTTTCATTCTTTCAAGGTCTTTGTTAAGATCACCAGTTGTTATTTCATAACAAAGCGAGTCAGTATCGGTGAAAAGCAGTCTCGCCTTATCACCGTACTTTTTCATGATAACATTATAGTGAAAGTCATACATGAGCACTTTTCTGAGCTCAAGTATGACAAATCCAACTTGAATTGGGCGGTTTAAACAAAGTTTGGTCAATTTTCGTTGAACCGCAACTAAATTTTCATCAAATATTGTGAACGCGTATAAGGCAGGAGACGCAACCAACTTTTCAGCTCTTTTCTTGGTCTGAACTATATCAACCTTCACCCGGTTTCGCAATTTTTCCATGGTTTTGCCATAAACTGCATTGCTAAGCAATTTGAAAAAATCTTTTTCAAATGCTGTTTTAGCATGTTTTCGCTGCTCCGTATTAAAGTTGATATAGTCCTTTAACCAACAACGTTGAGTGAATTTTTGTTAACTTGAGTCCTAATGAGATGTACAGTTTCAGATTCCTACAGTGCAACACATAGTTTTGTTTGTTGCACAAGTTTGGCACTAACTGCTCAGACTTCAATAAAGGCTGTACATTCATCTCATTTAAAATATTTAATGCTGTTGGACTGAGCATATTAGGTGTTAAAGACATTCTTTCAGGGGCCAGCGGATAGTTGTTGTGTAAATCGTGGAGTTCGGGAGGATATTCCATGTCCACTTCCAAGATGTAACCTGTTGTGGCATCATCGGGGATTTGGCATATTTGCTGCAGCGAGATCTCCTCAGGTGAAAGCCATTCAAAATTATTCACAGGTAATGGTTGAGACATGGCTCAACTGAAAAAGAATAAAAGACAATTTTTAGATATTATGAATCGCATTATTTGAACTTTTAAGCTAATACATTTATTGTTAATATTTTTAAATTAACTTTTCATTGTTTCAGCTAATACTTCCATTGTTAATATTTTATTATTATTATTTTATTATTTTAAAAATTTACTTTTATTAACTTTAACTAAGACTTTAATTATATAAATATATAAATAGATTTATTATTATTATTATAAACAATCGCATTATTTCAGTTAAATTAAGACTTTAATTATATATTATGACCAATCATATTATTTTAGTTAAGACTTTAGAAAAATATCTTATAAACAATCACATTAACTTTAATTATTTAAAAAGATTCTTACCCATAAAAGTTATTAGCATCCAAGTAGGTGATATACTTGTTGGCTTCACTGGCATCATAGTTTGGGCACTGGGGATGGTTGGCCTCGCTGTGTCGATGACTAATCATGGAAACACCTCCTCGAATCCCTTTCTCAATGAACAGATGCATGTCGATATCTGTAAACAGATCCAACTTCACATCTGTCATTTTCAATGCTGCTTGCCATGCCAAGCCCGGAGAAGTCAGCATGTGTGCTGCATCCAGTTGATAAAAATTTTGCGTCAGTTTCCGAAAGTTCTCGAACACATCCGACAACAAAATCACGTCAGGTTTGACATACAGGTCATGATATTCTCCTAGATTTTTAATTTCAAAACACTTCCAAACATTTTGGGCATGTTCGTAGTCAGCTTCACTGATTCCTTCATTGACGAGGGAACTACCCACACAGCACGAAACTTCCTGGGGACGTACGAATTGCCTCCATCACCTCCTTAAACCCTCCCGGGAGAAAGGGGAGCTTTCATGCTCGTTGCTACGATGCGCGGGGCTGGAGTCATTACTTCTCGGGTTACATATATAAATTGTTTTTTTTTTATTTTTTTATATGATTTACTACAATGTTTTCAATTTTTATAAAGAAAATCAAACTTAAGGGATTAACTTTATTGTTGAAATAAATAATACTAATGTAAAAACTAGCGACTATCAACTAATGCAATAAATAATCAAATCCAAGAAGTAAATTTTCACTTACTCGCAGGTGATCCTTATACACTTCTTAAAATATGTTTCTCAATATCACACTCATTAGATATTTTTTTTAAATTACAATTTAATGTTTTGTTTTAGTGAAATATTTTCTCACATCAGCGGAAAAATATATATACAATATATATGAAAAGAAACTTCATATTTCCAAAAGCATTAGACTTTAGCCTACCTGCTGATAATAAATGACTTTTTAATAATCTTTTGTAAAATTATTATTTGTGACTTGTTTCTTATTTCTGCAATTAATATTAGTTCAGATGTATTTTACAAGTTATTGCTTTTACGTTATTATTACTTCAATATACATTAACACATCTTCTAAAGTAGCTCTCTACTTAAAACATCCAACCTTTCTTTTAAGAAGGTCATCTTTAAAATATATAGTATCGTCTGCAGGCTTGTTTTTAAAGCCTCCCTTCAAGCACATCAATCAGAAATACCACCAGCACGTTGTCCAGGGTCT
>BGPR01019258.1:0-29597 GCA_013235015.1 Araneus ventricosus
GTTGAGCACGCAAAAAGGTGTATTGTTATCGTTTTTTGTTTAAATCTTCTGTTTCTTATTTATACTTTTCACCTTTTAATTTATATTTCTATTATTTGTTAATGTATTATATTAGAAATAGCTGCATATGTGCCATTCTGTATAATACTAAGAGTTTTTAAGTAAATTTTAATTAATTTTTGACTAATAGTTAATATCTTTGTTAAATTATGCTAATTGTAACTGTTCTCTAGCCTGAAAACGATATAGTGATGGTTTCTAGGGAAAATGATTGATACCATAATTCAAAGCATGAATTATATGAAACAACCTTGCACACGAATTGACGAAATGCTGGATTATAAAACGGAAAAACTTTATTTTGGATAAGGAAACTTTCGCAGGTACAAACCTTATATAGTTTCGGACAGGGCTTTTTTCTCACAAACTAACCAAACACAACAGGTCCGGTAAATAAAAATCTGGATCGAACCAGACCTATTTTAATTTTATATAAATTTTATTGTAAAAACAATAAAATATGTATGGAAATAAGAGTAAAATATAAAACCTTAATAATTTTTAAGTATTAATTATAGTTGACAAATGCAAAATTAGTTAACTAACGATCGTATGTAGTGAACTCTTACTGCAATCGGTATTGCTTACCGAAAAATTTACGATGCTGAATTTCTGATTATAATTTAGAATTTACAGGACTGTCTTTTGTAGCATGGGATTATCATAATTATATTATGTGATTTTACTGCGAGTTTATGAATGAGAGGTACTAGCTAAATTTTATGAAGAATGTTCTTATTCAAGTTTAAACAGGTTGTCTAGTCGTATATCTGCTATGAAACGTTAAATATATTTTGCCACGATAAGTAAAGACTCAAAACGTGCTTTGAGAATATTCCATTATACTGCAATAAATGATAAAATGCAGCAGAGTTATCAATAAAGAGCACGCTGATCCAATAAAATGCAATTTCTAGAATTTTATTATCACGCAGGAGGCTTGCGTAGGCGAAAGCTTATTCTAGGCAGTTAAAAGTTTTAAGAAACTATAAATTTGATTTTCGTGTGGTGAATTGAAACATTATCGATTACTTAGTAAACAATCTGAAAAATTAAAGGATTCATTTAAAATCAATTCAATCAAAAAGCATTTAATACAGTGAAACCTCTCTGAGCCCTCCGTTCAGGGGGGGTGGCCGCTCTAAAGGGTTTTCGTTACAATTACAAGGTAATTGCTATAATACATAATAAAGAGTCTGACACATATTTCTTATTTAAAATGAAGTTTGAGACTTATCTAAAGAGAAAATAGTACTTTATTTAATAATTCTTTACATTTTTTGAAAAAAGGATACAATTTGTGACAGTTAAGTTTTCACCCTTCTCGGAAAAAAACCATTTTCTAAGTTCGTTTTTCAGTTTCAAAAGTAAATCTCTAACCTCTGTTAAATGGGATGGGCGAACCTACCCGGCGGCAGTTCAGAGGGGTTGGGTGGCCGTTGCTAGGGGTTATTTTAACATTAGGTCTATGGGCCGAAAAATCCGTGCCACGAAAAATTGGACTTTAAGAGGGGTGGCCGCTATGCAGGGGTGGCCGTTCGAAGAGGTTTCACTGTATTTTCCAATTTTCGTGAGGAATCATTTAATTCAAAGCATTTTGTCTATAAAAAATCAAGACGGCATGGATGGGGACAAGGAAATGTGAATAAATTTGAGTTCAATTTTTTAATTGCGTTTGTATTGCTAAAGTGTGTTTTAATTAAGTTTTCTGATACTAAACATTTGATTAGTCGTAAATTTATCGTACAAAAATATTTTTAAATTTAAAAGAATAAGTGAAATTTCGAGACATCCATATCTATCAATCTATGCAGTGAAGCTCTGTAAGTCGTATAGCGTTCAATAAGGCCTCTCACTAATATTGCGATTTTTGAAGTGCTTGTTTCTCTACATGCCTTCTAATTTCAGTAATTTAAATCAGAATCCCAAGTAGATTCTTTGAGTAGAGCTCATCAAATAAATTAATTTGAAAACTACTTCGACGTATTTTCGACAGAAAGAAAGAATTTCACTAAAGAAATCATTAAAAATTTGGATGTTATTTCTTTAGCTTGGTATTGTTCAGCAACGGATTCGGAAACCCTCCGCGCTTTTGCGCATGCGCCGGGCGGAGTAAATAGACTGTTTTGTGATGTTTAATAAGAAGGTTATATCTTGTAAAGTCTTTTTATTTAATTAGATTTGCTTTATTTTTATCAGAACCAGTAGTAGGCCACATGGCCCACTTCTGATACACTAATGGCCCACTACTGGTACACTAATAGAATATTCTGACCAATTACTTAAATAATAAATATTTTATAGTACTGCTGAGGAAAAGACTGATATTCAAGAATTAGTTGAGCTCTGTAACGAGGCAGACAATAATAACTATCGCATTGCTGGACCATCGAAAAATATTCCATCACCATTTAAAAGGACTCTTTTCTGGCTGCAGAAGGAAGATGATAAAAGAAAAAAAAAAAGATTTATTCAACATAAAATATCAAAATTTAATATCCATAATGCCCCAAACAGAACTTAAAATGAAAGATTAGCATATACCTTTAATAAAAAAATTGGCTGTTAGAGAAAAAATGTGAATCTCATTTGACTAGAATCTATAAATAAAAGATTTCACCTATATCAAGCCATTTTTATCGCATTTTTCTACTGTATAATGTTAATGTATTATTATTATTACTATATATAATGATTTTATTCTTTTTTCTTTGGCACAATTGACAAATCTGGGTGGCCCACTTTTGGTATGGCCACTACTGGTACATCAAAAGTTTGCTATGCTCACTTCTGGTGCATAGGAGTGATCTAAGTTTTTAATTTAAAAAAAATTATATTACAATTATTTTGATATTTCAGGTGATTATTATTTTAGATAAAAGTTTGAACAACCATAAAAAAATATAGATTAGCGAAACTTCTCAAAAGTTTAGATGATAATTGAGGAAATACCCTTAAGTGGCCCACTACTGGAGCATTTACCTTATATATCTTTTGCATATATGTAAGAGTTGATTCTTTCTTTGGCTTATCATGAAATAAATGGAGTTTAATCTTTATTGAGACATTTTCGTTGTGACATGAAAGGTCACCAAGACCACATCAGAAATAACATCTGTAACACGATACGAAACAATCGAACTAAGCCAAGAAAAAACCGCCAAGAGAAAAGGGATTATTCTACATATGTAACCTTTATATATTATAGATTTCAAATAAGTCGTTTTACATATTTCGCTGTTTACATGTCTATTCAAAACATAAGTAACTAAATAAACAAAAATGCATAGGGTCTCCAAAAATTGTATACGCAATTTGAATATATAACATAAGCATCAGCAACACACATCAACATTTCGTAACTCAAACTAAAGTTAATAATTATTTCGAATCTTGACAATCTTCTGAAATATCGGAAATGCAGTTTATTGTCTAGGCATTAATAATAATGGCGGCGATGGAAGTGCAAACGTCGCTATGCTTATCATTTGGTAGATGGATGCATTCTTCTCCGATGTTGCGCTTGTAATAGTTGTAACGAATAAAAAAATATATATTTGCAGAATTATTAAAATATTTAAAGGAAATAAATTAATTGGATAAAAAAATCGTTTGGTCATAAAAGAAATCAATTTAAAAATATCGTCTGGCTGAAAAAGAAATTAATTAAAAATATCGTTTGGCTGAAAAAGAAATTAATTTAAAAATATCGTTTTTTTTTCAAGGCCATATTTCTAGTTTTATTTTATTAGTTTTATATTTCTAGATTTTAATTACTATTTCTATATTTATAATATTTCTAGATTTATATATGTAATAATTTCACTTAATATTGCTTTAAAATTTAATATTATATATTTTAAAGTCTTAAAAATCACTTTTCTTAAAACTCCAGTCAGTTTTATTTCCTGCTGGAGGTATGCTAAATCTCGCTTTGGGTGTTATTTATTACTAAAAGAATATTCTAATTTACTCGCGCCCATACAACCTGAAATCAGCGACTCTGTTGGCGCCAGACTTTTCCCTAAAACGCTTAACATGCAATATACCGTATTATTCCTTCACTTTGAGCACGTGTCTATATGTTATTCTTATCTGGAGAGAATACAGGATTTTCTGTCTGCTTTTACTGAAAACTTCAACCTAGATAATGTATGTCCGAAAACTCCTATAAAAATGACTTCAAGCCATTTGAGTTAATAAAGAAAAATTAGAATATAACCTGGCTTCTTTAATTCATAAACTACGAAAATATTCTTGTATGCTTTATTTTTTATTTTATCAAATAATTAGAAAAGTGTCTTAATTTCCAATCTAATATTATTTACGTCCTAATTAAAGATAACGCAAATTTAATCACTAATATTTTTATAATTATAAAAATCAAGGGCAGCGCCTCCCAGTCAACATTTCTGTAAACTTTGACTGAAATATAAATTTTTCTTCATTCTTGAAACTACTGCTCTAGAACTAGCAATGATTGATAATTCATCTTCACAAACCATCTTTCCTGTACCAAAGAACGTTCCAAATATGGTTATCTGTCGGACGAGTAGGCAAACTTTTACTGACCACATCGGTCATCAGAGTCTCGGAAAATTCCAGAAACCGTATGGTGCTTTCCGGTTTGTAACTTCCGAGAATTTTGTCTCTGTACTTTCGCTGGCGTTAGGTAAACTATAGCTGGTCACAGAATAAGGCCAAATTGTCTTAAAAAAGGCCAAATTTGAAAATTTCATGAAAGTGCACAATTCTCTCATTTGTTATAAGAAATGATCTATCCTTCTTGCTGGAAAAAAGGAATCCTACCATAGACATAGAATACTGTTCTATTTAACTAAAATTCAAGTGAATTTTTAAAAACATCTACATGCGCAACTTGCAGAAGAAAAAGAAAAGAATTCCTGTTCTGCTGTCTAGACAAAATGTCTGACCGAAATATATCCAACTTTGGTAGCAACACCCTTCCGGTTTGTAAACTCTGAGAATTTTGTTCTTGCCCCTTTCGCTTATGTTAGGTAAACTATAATCTAGGTTAAGCAGAAACAAAATAAGGCCAAATCTAAAAAATGGAAGTCAAAAAAAGGCCAAATTTTGAAGACATGCATTTCCGGCCTTATTTTGCTATAAGAAAAATGACAATCCTTCTTGGAGCAATCCCACCAGAATGACATATGAAGAAGATTGTTCTATTTAACTAAAATTCAGTGAATTTTAAAAACATCTATGAAAGAATTTTAAGAAGAAATAAAAAGAAAAGAGGAATCTATCTTGTTGGTTCATAGCAAATGTTCGATCTGAAATATATTTCTCCAACCTTGTTGGATAGAAACGTCTCCATAATATTTTTTTCTTAACATTCTAAAGTTTAGAAAAATAGTGGAATTATATATTAAGAATCGTCAAAAGTCATAAGGAAAAGAAGCCAAAATGGATTTAAGGCCAATGAAATTTTGAGACTAATAGTTTTTTAAAATAAATTTCCATGAATTCAATTAAAAAAGGTCAGAACCTGAGTAGTTCTAGAGCAGTAAACCTTGCGTTCCCTGCACCTCTGTACAAAAAAAAAAAGATTGTTCTTTTCCTTACTCCTCAGTGGTCTCCTTTGACAGTCTGCCACCAAGAAATAATGCACAAAGTTTCTCATTCCTTCTTTTGTCTGAATGGGATGGTATAAACTTGTTCTAAAACAAATAAATATGTTTTGTATTTTAAAATTTTAAATTATGCGGACAACCATCATATGTTTATTTCTACTGGGCTGGTTTTGTGTTTCACAAGTATTATTCTCTGCACCTGCCATTTATTTTTCGAATGCGAATTATTAACTGAGTCTCTGTTTCTACTAGTACAATACAAAAAAGTACAAATAAAATGTCTGCTTTACTTCAGATAACAAAATTACCATTTAAATGTCAATGGCTATCACATATTTTATATAATTATGACTGGAGTCCCATCATAGAATTGACAAAATGCTGAAATTAAACGAAACAGTTAAATGGCCACCATCTTTAAAATGAATAAAAATAAAAATCTTTATGAACATATACTGTTTCTTTAATACGATTTCCAAGGAACATTCCTGCCAAATTAGAAAAAAGAAAATCAACAACGCGATTGGCAGGACTGCGTCAAACAAATTCTACCTGATAAACAAGGACGAAATGCCCACTGCTCATATTATAGACCCGCTTGGTCTGGTCAAGTATTTATTACAAATTTTGGCAATTCTTTTCGATTTTGTAATGACTTAAATTTCATAATCGTGATATAAGGACAAGGGAGCCGTCAAGTCTTCGAACGAAATGGAACAAAAGAACACAACAAATGTCAAGTTATAATACAGTTAAAATGGTACGCGTGACTTCATACGTGACTGATTTCCTGTGAAACTGTAGAAAAGTTTCGCACAAAAAAATTGGAAGGAATGGAATACATATCGTCGGATGGAATCACGTATAGACGTAAAATGTAGATGCACTAATAAAATAATAATGTAACAGTAATCTCTTTCTTTCTTCCTTGACTTGGAATACTTTAGCAGTATATCGACGATATGGTAGAGCCTTTCAACCAATTATTCGATATTGGCCTTTGCTCTCAAGAAGAATATTTGTCGTGTGACTACTTCCTCCATTGGGTCCTGTAAGGAATTTGATCTACGCCAGAACGTTACAAAAAACGGTATGGGATTTTATGGTTGTATAGGCAATTTTGAATGTCAAATCCATCCGATTGATTTTCTGATTTGCTGTTCATTTTGTTTCCATGAACAAATAACTGACCTGAAAACAACAACTAGTAGAATGGTTTTGTTTGTATGGGATTGAGATCTGTATCAAATTTTGCACTTGAACATCGGATGACTGAAAATGCCCAAAATATAAAATCGATTCTCTATTGACGCTAACGCAAAATACGCCGCGCGGTAAGCTTCTGGCAGAGAGGGGGGAAAAGTGTCGCTGGATTTTCTCTTTATATGAACTTCTGTAACATTTCCCATGTAAAAGTGATAACTAAATTTAAGCAACAATGATGGTGACAATTATTTGTTTATATGAAATTAAAATATTTTTTTTAAACTACCGAGTTCAAAAAATTTATTCAAATTTTAAAAAACAAATACAGATATTCGGACGAAGGCGATACGTTCCTTGATGCGTTTCAACTATGCATATGGACGTGGCGGACAAGAGCAAAATTTGCAGAAGTTGAAGTGTCGACATCGACACTACCAGTTCTTCTGAACTTTCAGCAATTGGTTCTTTTGATTATACACTTGACCATTATCTTCAGCCCGCACCTCACCAAAAATCTCCTTTGTTTGGAATTACTAAGCATGTTTCGAATAGTATTCCTCTGATCGGTATACGCCTGAAACATTCTGATACTTTCAACAATGAACAATAAAGTGACACATGCTCAAAAAAATCCCAACATGTCTGTAATCAACCTAAGGGTCAGCATGGACTTTTTTATGAAAAATTATGGAAATTTCATCTTTTTCAAAGCCCTGGCCTTCAACTTTCTATTTGGCCTTAACTTCATTTTATTTCTCGTTAATGTACTCTTTAGAAATAATTCTTTAATTCTTTATCGCCCTGTATTGTTCTTAATAAATTTTTACATACACATTTCAAACATACATGAGCTGTCAAACCAAATAACTTGAATAGAACAAGGATGTTTTAAATTCTTCTAATTAAATTTTAGTTTAATAATAGCCATTGAACATGTCTCCATTTAAGGATTTGCCTTCGTTGAAGGATAGCTTGCTCTTCTTAAATAGCAAATGACGTTTTCAATCAATTTGTCAACTAGCCCTTTTTAAAGATGGTTTGGCCTTATTTTCAGTTATTGATTCATAAACCCTGATCTTGAACGCCAAGTTTTAGTCTTGAACTGCCAACGGTTCAAAAAGTAATAATAGAAATACCATTTGGAATATATGTCATTAAGGGATTCGTTCTCATGAAGGATAGCTGTTTTTCTTAAATTGCAAAATGACGTTTTCTAATCAATTTATCAAATTTAATTTTAAAGAAGATTCATCGCTACTTTGATCAGCAACCTTGATCAACGCCAAGTTTTAATTGAATTTGCCAAATGGATTCAAAAGTTATCAAGGGTGTCTTTTTTTTCGTTGTTTTTTTTCTACGAAGGCTCAATAACTGTCACCCTGTATCTCGCTTAGAACTTTCTTCATTTATTCTAAACATTATCGAATTTCTACCCAAAAAAAATCGTAACATCTCATTGAACGTGATAAGATTTCAAGATTCAGCCGAAAAACAAGCAGCTGAAAAAGCTTGTCTTATGTAATTATTCCGCAAAATCCAACGAAATATTGAAATCGGCGTCAGATGACTACAACGGTAAATAAAGCAGGCAGTTGAGAATCGAGAATTCACAGTTTTGAATGAGTCCACATGTGACAAAGGTCCGTAGTTGTCGAAAAAGATGCAAACAAAAAAACTTGAACTCTTGCACAACCTGCTGCCTACGCGAGCTGTGGTACATGTACTCGTGATTTGAAAAGTTACTCTGACTGGTAGTTCTGAAATCACATCGCCTACTGCCAGGGCACGGTTGCACTCCCTGCTGTAGATCCATTTCTGCCTCTAACCAATCAGCTATATTTTCTGTATGTATTTTAGTTATAGGAATAGCTTTTAATTATGCTAATTTTATGCAAAATATCTACAAATGCCAATGAAAAGATGTAAGACTTTAAGTGAAAAGGATGTTCCGTCTGAAACTAA
This sequence comes from Araneus ventricosus, assembly GCA_013235015.1. Lineage (NCBI taxonomy): Eukaryota > Metazoa > Arthropoda > Arachnida > Araneae > Araneidae > Araneus > Araneus ventricosus. The sequence goes on from BGPR01019258.1 coordinate 8,826, forward strand.
CTGATATCAGGGTGGCTAGAGGGGGAAACTAGGGCTCTGTCGGGGATGCTGTGCCCCGTCGAGTTTTTTTTTTTTGTACGTATCTAACTGTAGCTGATAAATACACCCAAGGAAAATTTATCACTCTCATTACTATATCTGTCCTTCTCGGGGAGATCGCCCCTTGTCGGGCAAATCGCCCCTCCATCAGGCAAACCTAGCGCCACTTGACCAATATCCATGTTAAATTTGTTAATATTTCCAAGCACATGTAATCTCACACAACTGATAAATTCTATAACATTTCTGTTTAAACCAAACAAGAAGAGCTTTATTTAAAATATTAATGCTGAAGAATATTTTAAATATAAGGACTAATAGAATCGGGGCACCCGTATAAAATTTAGATGTGCATGTTTTAGAAATTCTCAGCAGTATGTTTATTGACTCCGCTCGCGAACATAAAATATAATTCCTCACACAGCATCTTCCCACCAGCTAACGCTCATTATAATCTAGAATCTCGTGTCCCACAACAGTATTGGGTTCTTATACGTGGTCATTGTAGTGGATATAATTAAAAAAACTAATGTCATATAAATAGGTTTTAAAAGAGATTCCGTAACTAAATACTAACTTATTTCTTTTATCATACTGGTATGAAAACAAAATTTTATCAATTAAAAATATATTTCAAAATAGACGAAAGTAGAAAATAAAAGAGTGTTATATTTACAAAACATTTATTTTGAAAAATCCCAAATGGTTGCTTGTCTTTTTCTATATGCTTTTGCAAAAGTATAATTTTCTCCCACTCTGTTAAAGTATTTGAGATAAATAATGTTCCTTCAAAAAAAACATTTTAAAGTCCTAAGAGCACTTGAAAGATTTTTTTTTTTATCTGCTATTATTCTAATCTTCGCGTTGCGGTGAGTTAAAAGTTATAAACATCCATTTTACTCATTCAACTCTTTTTAGCAAATCATTGAGAGATACGAGAAATAAGAAACAACAAATCATTCTTTCATTACAGTATTTTAAAACTGAATTCGTATGAGTTAAGTACGGAGTTATTAAGAATGAAGTGCCCATATCCGCTCACATCAACCCAGATCCACCGCTGAAGACTCCACACTTTGACCCATACCTATCATTTGCAATTAATGCACCCCAAAACAGGCGCACAAAATTTGTCTGATGACTAGAAATGACCTGATCTAGGCCTTAATCAGACACTAGGCCCACCAATGAATACCTGAAACATTTTGATAAACTGAATATACACAAGTTTTAATAAAGAATACACAAACAAATGATAAAATTCTTGAATAAATAAAATACATTTATTGTTAAAATTTAATAAGTTCTAAAGTTTAATAAGTTCAAGAAACTCCTAAATTTTTTAATATTGTTTTCATGATTGATGCAATTTAGAGAAATTATATGTCATGGACCTATGGGCCTTATAAAAAATTATTTATTCATGATCACTGAGGAAATTACAAAAGTACGGACGTATTTAATCAACGAAGATGCATTATAGAGCAATTGAGTTTCGAGGGACTGAAGAGTCGTGGTGTTATTTATTCATGATCACTGAAGAAACATGTGTACGGATCATTTAACTAATGAAGGGATGCATTTATAGAGCAATGAGTTCCTTGAGGGAATTTGGCCCTATAAAAAAATTTATATGACTACCGAGAAATACAAAAGTAATGGACAAAATTTAATCAATGAAGGGACGTATTTATAGAGTACTGAGTCTTCGAGGGACTGTATTTTGTAAAAGTTATTTATTCAAGGATCACTGAGGAACAAAGTACGCAATTTATTTTAACTAACAAAACAATCCAGAAAACCTAGGGGGAAAATCACAATTTTTACTTGAAATAGTAAGCCGGTCTAAGAAAAAATTATTTGTAAACTAGAATTTAAAAGGCGAAAAATTTCCTGAGATAATGTTTGAAATCAAAATGATGTCTGATTTTAATTTGAATAAGTTTGAGTATATCTTGTTGCACTCTTTGCGCGGAGCTCCCTCCGCCTAATTTAAGTGCTAGAAAAGTTTATGACGCTGAATGTCTAAAAATCTAAAACGAAACTGGGGCTTGTTCTAGAAAATTCTCATACAATTTCAATAAAATCAACCATGGTAATCATACATGTCTTGAATATAAAGAAAATGATAAAGCAATACACGAAAAATGTTATTAAAAAAATATTAAAAAACATCAACGAGAAAATATTACAGAATAGATACAATATCATATAAGCTAATGAGATTCTCATTTTGGGAAGAAAAATTATAAATGCTGTAATTATCGAGAAATGTTTTATTTAACCCCTTTTAAATTCGTATTTCCAGCAATGATTAAAATTTACTAATTACATTAACCAATTATTAATTAAGGAATATTGTTATTTATAATAGGGAATGAGGCGTAATCTCCGAGACACGTATGCTCTATTAAATGAAACGGTTAGAAAAAAGGATAAAAAATACAAGAATATTGGGGCCAAAGTATGGCACGGTTTTTCGGAAATTCTAGGAAAAAAGTATCTGGATACTTCACTTTGTGTACAAACCCACCAGTCCTACCTTATGGAACGAGCCCCATTTAACCTTCAAACTGAGCGATGCGGTCTAAAAATTTCCCTTAACATCAAAATTTCCCCGTTTACTCAATCAGGAAGTGGAAAGTCTCTTACTTATCCTGCAGCTATTTACTCTAATTCAATTAGGGACGCGTGAAAGATTCTCTTTACTTATCCTGTGCCATTTACTCTTGGTCCACTAGGAAGGAAAGACCTTCACTTATCCTGTGCCATTTACTCTATCCAATAGGGAAGAAAGACCTCTACTTTATCCTGCAGCTATTTACTCTATCCACTAGGTATGACCTTCATTTATCCCTGCAGCTCTATCCAAGCATTGGTGGTGACTGGGTTGGTAAATAAACCCTAACTTTAACCCTCCCTGCACCCGAGAGTAGAGTGGTCCATGGTCTATACTTGGCTCCCAAGAAGACGAAGGCCGATCTGAGGCGGTTGGCTTCTTTGAGGTAAAGAGGTTCAAGATCAGCCAGGGAGATGGGTGTGGGTAGGGGGTCCACCTATTCACACCACAGACTAGCTCTGGTGCCCAAAGCAAGGTTAGAGCAGGATGTGGGGTAAATGACCACCCCAGGCTGGGAAAGTCCACCCTATATCAAGCCTCCCACGGGTTTTAAAGAGGCGAAGAAAAAGTCACTGGATTTCAGTGAGTTAAAGAATCTATACAGGGAGAAAAAAGACCATAACTCCCCAAATTTTAATTTGAGTTCTAATGGAAAGACAGGATTTCAAACAAATAATGAACATTTAAAAAAAAACGACAAAATATTTCTCTATACAGAGGTTTATCAAGAAAATACATTTGAGTGCCGAACTTCAGCATTTGCCGAAAATCTACATGGTTTTAGATGTAAATGTATTGTTCCAAACTCAATTGTGGTTGGTTGACTATTTATATGGTTTGGTGTCTAATTATTCGTAACTAATTGTACCCCTCTGTTAATCCAGCTAAATGAAGGGAAGAATTATAATATATAAGCAGGAGTCTGAAGAACAGTATTCTCAAAAGTTAGCGAATTGCATCTTATAATGGTCCCTGGTTCCTATATTTATATTTAGTAGAATATATTCTGATGTTTTATGGGGAACTTATATGACTAACACTGACTGAGTGAACTTTGAATGTTTTATACTCCTTTCTAACAGCTGTCTGAAAACGATCCATCATTCAATGCGCACACCTGCCTGACGGAGGCCGGTGATTGCTAAAATCATGAAATTCAGTTCCAAGAACTGCCTTAGTTTTAGTCGCAGAAGTGATTTCGTCAAAGGCAGAGTGTCACAATATTTTATTGAACATGACCGATAGGACTGAGGTCTTAGCAAGAATTCAAAGCCAAATATATTTTGTGACGACTCCAAAAAACATAAAATACCTCTCATCGCATTTTTTTCCAATTAAACTATATGGCCTGTCCTACGGTTTAGAAATGAGTTTATTGAATCTACAATGATGGGTGTATACCTGTATAAATGTGCTTCAGATCTGGCCAAAACAGTTGCTTTGTATATTGTTTGCAAGTGATAATGCTCTCACCATTTATCTAATGTTTAAATTGTAACTGTGCTTAATTTACAATAGTCGGCCAGAGGTAGAGAACTGCACAGCGATACATGGGAGTACATCTCTTTATAAAATGCCTATAAATATATGCAATATACGTTAATATCAAAACTTCCTGCAGACCTAAACCCATCTTAGTGTAGTTTGTGTTTATACGTTTTGTTTGTCCTATTTGAAAAAAATGAGAGAAGTTTGGGAAAAGAATGGTAAAATAGATAAAACGTAGCTGAATTTTAATACTTAAATTAAATAAAATATAATCTGAGTTTGAAAAATAATTTTATTATCAGCTCTTTGAATTCACCGACTAAATTTATCCCAGTGCTTCGACATATGAACAAAAATCATATACATGTATTAAAAAAAATTGGTTTTTTATATATATATATATATATATTAACGTATGGATAATTCAGTGTTTAGGTATAAAATGTTATAAATCACTCTTTTAAAACCTTTACGATTAATTTAAGAATCCAAAGATGTCCTGAAAAGTTGGCGTTTGCCTTGCATGAGCCAAACCTGAATCTTTGATAAAAAAAATAGCCAGTATAACGTTCACAAGAACGCCACGAAGTAAGTGCGCCTCGTAATAATGCATTTCCTTCAGGCCGTGCAGAATCACGCACTGCTCAATGCGGACTTTCACCTTTATCAGTAGCCCAGCGACGATCCATACCTGCTTGTTATCGACAGGCGGCATGCGGCCCACCTCAAACAAATAAGCTGGCTTGGTTCACGTCAATAAATGTTGCCTTTGATTTAGTAAGCCGATCGAGATTAGCTATGCGGCAGAAGGCTAAATCGTCTGTTTTACGGCTCAGCATACCAACAGAGGCGCGTGGCCCATCAAAATGTAATAAGCTTGTCAATGGCTGCTGGTCGCTTGTGTTTGATTTAGTGGTACCGAATGAGACCTGTTTCTGGCTCATACATAACGATGAGATAATGTAGCACCAAACAAAATAAGCCGGTTGGCCTACGGCGTACGCCAATTTTACCGAGAAATGAATGAGGCACCGGTTTCGTTAGCTTGCCTACATTAAAAATCATTTTGACAGTTTTAAAATTGGCGTCAATAACTGAACAATTATGCAGTTTGACGAGAGTCACCGAGACAACCTGCTTCTGCCTGTTTGCCAATATACATGCCCGATGTAAATAACGAGCGGCATCCCAAACAGTCAGGTTGCCGGGCCAACGTAAATGCTGCTCTGCCTTGATTAGTAGCTGACTGAGACAAATTTACTAGTTTGTTTGTCTAGCATTAAAAAATCTCGCTATTTTTTGTCAGTTTTAATAAAAAAAAGTTAATAATTTAATAATTATGGCTGGCAATGAGTCAGTTACTTCCCTATGTCCCATGTCGAACATTTTTTTTGTATTGTATTGTGGCGATTAGCCAGTTCTTATATGAAAAGTGATTGGTAACATTTCTAGCCATCTGAGCAATAGAATTCATAGTTTAGTATTAATCGTCCAGTTTTAATGAGGGCTATTTTTGGGACGGACCTCGTAATTTTGAACCTCAATAGATGACAGGGCATGAAGACCATTGGACACTCTCTCCAAACTAATACTGCATTTGATACCCAACGGGGAGGAGAGAGATATCTCCTTTACAAAGGATTGAACATGCAACAGGTCCTATATACACGACGTGTCATCAGTGGAATCGGGTTTGCAACCTGGAACCCCGGCCCCAAAAGTCGAAAAAACTCTACTACTTGTACCGCAACCTCATTGAAAAATCTAGATCCAATGTTTAAATATAGTAATTTATCTCAAACTTCACGAACTAATGATTTTTTCTTTGTATCATTCTTTGTAATTGTCAACTGAGAAAATCGGAAAATAAAATATGTTTACTAAAATTGACATTAAAGATGGATTAATGTATACACAACCAAGCAGGTGAACAATGAAAAAAGACAAAAGAAGTTATCCTCCAAATACAATTCACTTTTTTTAAAATGATTGAAACTTCTGAAACAGTTTAAAATGATTAAATCGTTCCTTATATCCAAAAAACTGGTGTACGAACAAATGTTATTTTATCGTTATTTAAATGACGTCGATAAGAAAAGTTAATTAGCTTGTTAAACAGTTTACAATTGTCCACGTTTCACCGAAATATACGGTGAGACTTTCTTTCTGCAGATAGCTTCAAATAATTAAAGCAAAGCTGCTATGTCGAGGGGTATATTATCAGTTATTAAAGAAAACAATTGTAAATTAAGTCAACAATGAAGAGTCCATTGGATAAATGTTGTGTAATGAACTATCCAACATTTATAGTAAGATCAGTAAATTTTATACAAACTACCAATTAGTAGTAGGATGTTCCGAAAACGTTGACCTCTATTTAAAATAAATTTAGGCCTTTGAAGAGAGCACGTTGCTGCAAGTAGTGATAGAAACAGGCACTGTAACCTTCAGAAAGTAATAGTCACCGTTAAAAAATCTAGAAGTTCCATCTATCTAAAGCATTTGCAACTCTTCAGCAACAGTCACTGCTAAAAATCAAAAGTTGCATCTATCTGAGACATTGCAACTATTCGAAAGTAGTCATTCACTACAAAGTCATCTTTCGTAATTCATTCTAGGTAATGTGTTCTCTAGAAAAGTAACAGTCACCGCTAAAATTCAAAGCCAGTAGCTATCTAGGTATCAGAACCATTCAAGTAGCTGACTGTTACTATGTAGGCTTTCAGGTTCCGGCATCTGAATAAATTTTCCAATTGGTTCATTTTAAAATCAATGAATTTTGTTGTGTATCGTTTTCCTTTCCATCCAATAATATTTCTTCATTATTTAAAAAGATAATGAAAAATTTAAAATTATATTCTAATAATGAAATTCTATTACACATCTTCAAACATTTCTCTTTAGTAATTATTGTGTGATTGAATCTTTTTAATGTTTACTGAAAATCATAATTGCAATTTTAAAGTTTAAAAGATTTTTTTTCGAGATAAAGACGAATTTTTACTCTGATATTTCTTGAACTAAATAATTCCAAAATAACTTCTAGCTTATATCATTTGTAAGATCATATATATCCAGGATTTTTTTCAAGCCAAAAAAAGCCAAAATAACTGATTTGTTCATGTATAGTTTAAATATCACGACCTACAAATTTTTTATAAGAAAATGAAAAATCTTCGCCACAATTATCAATGTCACATTGTTATTTTCTCCATATTTGCGTGTAAATGAAAAGTATTTATCATCTTAATTATTCCAAATCTATATCAGCATACATGATTCAAGATCAAGGCTTATCTTCCAGTTCAAGGAATCTTCAAACATTTATCTGGTTTTCAAAAAGATGCTTATTGCATTCACAGAAACGTTCAATTTATATTATTTGTATTAAATCCACTAAGACACGTGGGCTATTTAATACCTGACCCTGAATTTGAACAGTGGTCACACCAGGTTAGTTAGAAGGCGTCCTGTTTGTGTCACGAGGGCTATGTAGGGACACCCGTGAATTTGAACAGGTCAATAGGTTGAAGTGAATATCCTGTTTTGAAGCTAAATACGAGGGTTAACATTGTGGACGGCATCCTAAGAATTTGAACAGTACAAGAAGTAGGATTAGATTAGATTTAATGTCCTGTTTGAAGCAAATACGAGGTTTTAGGACGGACCTGCAATTGTCCTGCTCGAAGTACTGGATGATCGTGAGGACGACGGCCCCGAGCTGAACCCTGTCTAAACCTGGGCGCCACCAACGGCGGACGTCCCTGATGACCACATGATCGACCAAAATACGGCGATCCCCAGCGGAACCTGACTGAACCCGATAATCCGGAACCCGAGATCGAAACCCGCATCCAACGGTTCACGAACTCGTATCGACACGAGGACCACAACTGAGTCGGCGCACCTTCCTGGGGGTTTAACTCAACAACGCACCATACGTAAAGGCGTTCGGTGAAACCGGCCTGACCAGGCAGCCATTTGTCAAAATCTGGAAGGTGGCGGAAAGTTGGTACATGTTAAAGTCACTGACTATCCTGCCTGAGATTTAGTTCTCAAGCAAAAAAAAAAGTCTACTCTTTAAACTTTTTCAATCATTAGATTGTCGGCTTTTCTTAACATTTCTGATTCTTTTATGATAAAAAAATCATCTTAACTATAACATGAGAATGTTTTCAAAATTTAAAGAATACCTGATGTAACTGTAATAAATACAATCTAAAACGAAGTTGATTCATTTTAACCTCCTGCACTGAGCAGAGGGTATAGTCTAAAATTCTTACAGCAAATGAAGGCCAACCAGCGGTTTGTTTCTTTGAGGGTTGATTCTGAGATTGTCGGAGATAAGCGCGGTAGGGGGTCCACTATCCTTGCCGTCCTACAGCAGATTTCGTGCGGCTCATAGCATCCGACTGTGTCTGAGACAATTTTGAAAATAAATTATATATATTTAATGTTGCCTTTTCACCCAGATATGGTTTTAAAACTATGAAAATACGAAATTAAGCTTCAAAATAATATTTTTAAAAAAACAGAGAATTGAAGACGAAAATATTCTACTTATTAAATAAGCCACAGACAAAATCATTCTAAATATAATAAACCTTGTAGAAGCATTTTATGATACACCCCAAGCGCTCTAAAGCCTTTTTGTACTTCAAAATAGTTTTGAGATATAGCTGGATATATACATTAAATCGAATTTTTTCATAAAAGATGCTTTTAGGTTTTTATTACATATTAAACATTAAAATATTATTACTTGATTTTAAATAGTTTAGAGGAAAACACTTGAGCATATTACAGAAAACAACTTAGAAATTCTATACCACATTTTCACTTGAATAACATTTGAGAAATCACTGTTAATGATAAAGTTCTTCCTCAAAAATACTTATTCCCTCAAAACGCATTTAAAGTTTTCAATGTACAACCTGCAAATAATGCTTTACAGTTCAACAGCATTAGAACTCCTACTAGAATTAATGTAGAGAAAAGAGACAGTTTTAAAGTTTATTAAATACAAAATTGCTTGTAAAGTACTTTGATAATTTACTCAAAAAACGACGGTTTTGAAACCAATGGATGTCTGGCGGGAAGGCTGGCAGGAGTGAATGGGGTAAATGAACACCCAGGTTGGAGAGTCCAATTCCATCCTCCAAACAACCTGCCTCAAAGGGACTAGATAAAGTGTCGCCCTTGGATGGGAAGAGTTGCCATAATACGCAAGACTGAAAATGTCTTCTGCTTCTTTCTTTCACACGAAAACAAAGCAATACGAAATTCCAAAGGAGTAACCCTCAACCTCTTTTTCTGCTACATGAGTATGACCTTTATGTCTCCAGGAAGTATTATGTAAATTCCCTGACACCGTCTGGTGGAAATGATGATTGCATCTCACAAAGACAGGCTGTGCTCCATGTAACCACTGCGCATCTGGCGTCTGAACTAAATTCGCTAAGCAAAGAAAAGTTTGAAGGCCTGCAGCATAACACTTGTTGAATGATTGTATAGTTGGCAACCTGGTAGCTGATAATGAAATATAGTTTTGGTGATCGTTCCAAATCCAATTAGGGTTTCATTGCAGACGGCTTGGATTCTTTGAGCCTTTCGTTCACAAAGGTAGTCTACAATCAGACAACAGGAAGTTATTTCTCAGCCTGAGCGGACCGGATTGCTGACAAAAAAGAAAATGGGAAGGCTGGGTTCATAACTGGCTTTGATGATACACTGCGCCGCTAAACGTTGCTCTTTGTATGGGTGAAATATCCGCGGTTGAAACGGCAAATGAGGGAAAACAAATGCTGACCGATTCAAAGTTCTTTAGAAGTATTTGTTGTTTTGGGTATTCATTTAATATTAACTAATGAGGTTTTGGCGTCAGAAGGCAATCTACGCAGATGAGCCAGAAAACCCAAAAAAAGCCAAAACCATAAGAGCATGTTGTATTGCGCTGTACTAGCAAGAGTTTTTTGCTTCTTTTACGAAGTTAAATTGAAAGAAATTGTTGGAATGCTGGGAGTATTCAAACAAAAAACGACGGAGGCCGTCACTGCGAAATCTGGCCGCTGGGATTGAGGGTGTGACCTACTTACTCACTAATTGTGACTAAAGTAACCTGTGTGACTAATTAACTCCTATAGTGAGTAGATCAGTTACTCTCACACATATATAGATAGAGAGATATCACAATTAGTCTAACTATATAGAGTTAGATCTAGTGTGACTATGCGACTTCACAAAATTTTGATTTTCTACCTTAACTCGACGGTATGATGATATCGTAATGGACAGTACGGTGACACGGGGCGGCCCTGTGACTGTCTGTACTTCCAAATTTAAGATTATTCTTCTGCAATCTCAATGTCCGTCTTCAATGAAACTAAAACCAACTCTCTGTGTTAATTATTATAGTTATAAGCGTTTAACTTTAGTACGAAATACGACGTACCCAATAATTTTAGTGATATTTCTGCGCGATTGATGAATGAACTGTTTTAGGCCTACGCGCGCATCGGTCGCTGACGTCATCAAACTTTTCGTGATTTTAATCAAATTTGCAGCTGACTAAGACTAAAACCGTAATTCCAAATTCCAAAATTCTTCTCTTTGCAATTCCTTGTGTCCAATCTTTCTGTTAAATGAATCCAGTTCTACAAGCATTTTGATTGATGAGCTTACAAGGTTTAATTTAGAGAAAAGTGTCATAATTTTTCCTTTCCTGACACACTATTAGACCACTACGAAGAGACGTAAGTCAATAAACAAAGTCGATAATCACTGACAAAGTGATTCTTGTACCCCTGTGTCGAGTCATGACCAACATTAAGTGAATGATGCATCTTTACATAATCTTAAGGTATAACGCTTATTATAAAACCTGGCAATACGTGTACGCTAACGTTGAGAGGTGGCTGTCCGGTAGTAGGCTCTAATGAGGTGTAGCAAACACACGCACGCACACGGAAACATCTCTATATAAAATTTTGGAATTTAGGATCATTTATATTCTTTTGCTATCATATATTTCATTTTTTTTTTTATCTTATTTGGATAAATAATACAAGAAATGTATAAATAAATCACTATTATTAGAAGAATTAGAAATAATTATATGACATTTTTTCCAAGAAACATGAAATGAAAATCTGATCGTCACAAGTCATCAAGGAATACAACCAAAACACCGTACGCAAGGGGGAAAAATCGCTTCCTGTAGAAATTTTAATCTTACCTAGGTTTGAGGATTTTCTATAAAATCTGTAGTAACTAATAGAGAATCTGTAGCAGCTGGCATGTATTATATACAGCGTGCAAAAGAAGAACAGAGGAAGACAAAGTGAAAAATAAAATGGAGGAATTGCCTCTCTTGTGTTCTTCAGGGGTCAAACAGAAGCAGAGATTCAGCTTTTTAATTTGTTTAAAGTTTGATAATGGCCGCATATACCCTAATTGACCTAAAAAATCCTGTCCACATAACAACTCTAATAAAGAGAAGAAAGATTTTCATTCCTGCCTCTCTCTCCAACAAACGCCATTTCCAAGAACTCACCATTCAACCAGAGCAAAAAACAGGAATGGTTTTTTTTTTAATCTTAATTTTCTACATTTGTTTAAATCTAGTTTGGTGTTTTTATTTCTATATACAGTAAAAATAATAGATTAATTTCAGGGAACCAAAACAAATTAAAATATTTTCCAGCTTCCCCTAGCAAGGAAGAACTGCCTTTACACTCATAAATGTGTAAGATCATGCACCTATTACCTTCGGGAGGTACGGGTGTCAGTCAAGTCAGAGAAGACATGGTAAAATTGATTTCAACTATGCTGGGATGACCCCTCCCTCCCCCTCTTGATGAGTTAGATTACCTTGCAATATTCTTTCCACAATCTTTTCCATTGTTTTATCTTGTTTTTGGCTATTGCTCTTCTTATATTAGGCACATACAGCAGATATGTGCATAGCTGATATAATTGAACAGAAGGCTGAACACTGCAAAGTGTAGAGGGAGATGATGTATTCAGTGAGATAATGACCAGAAAATCAGTTCTTGATGCCTTGACCTTCCGCTGGTCATGCACTCTCCTGCCCTGACCATTGATATTGAATTCACCTGGCAAGGAATCTGTTGGATCATCATAACTGGTTTATCGCAAGCACCATTATCAGCTGCTGAAATTACTATCAAGCAAGGAACAACACATACCGCTATAAGCGAAATTACGGACGCTACAAGGAAATTGTTGAAAATTATAAGATGTAAGTGAATGAAAAGATTACTGCTGATAATACCTGCAATAAATTGTTGAGTCACTATAAGGATGCAACGCGGAATTGTTGAAATACTATAAGGAATTATGATCACTATAATTGGCGGATGAAGTAACAAATCCATGAGACCCACCTCTAAAAGTGGAACTTATATTTTAACACCGCTCTGAGTTAGAGTTATATAAATAAACAAAAAATGTGATACGCACAGACACAAAGCCCAAATGAAACGAGCTGAAACCAAAGAAAAAAACAATGTTGAAACTTTAACCTGTTGAACGTAATTCTGATCAACATATAAGAATACATGGATTTCTCCATCCTGAGTCAAAGAGGATACATTAAACAGTTACTGCCAGGCAGAGAGACTTCAAAGAAACTGTTACGCTTCAGTGGAGAGTGAAAGACTGGAAAAAATGAACACAAGTACAGAGTAAGGACCTATTATATTTTAACCAAACAACGTGCGTCGAGGAAAACCTTGGTTTCCACGAAAAGACAAAACCCAAAAAAGATAGTGGACTGATTTCCATCTGGTGCTTTAATTATCCAAAGTTCTTCACATCTGTTAGGGTGTTGGTGGTTTGAAGGCTGGGAACATCTTAATATACGAAATACTGAGGTTGTTGGTCTGAAAGCGGTGACTCTGGTTATAAACTTCCACAACGATTTTGAAGTAAGTCCGCTCTTTGTCCCAGCTACATAAAAGAAAAAGTATAATGAGAGGAGAATTGATCCGCCAGCGGCAGCTATCGAGGTAATCTCCTTTAAAGTTTGCCATATAAACATAAGAAGGTTGGGTTGTCATAAGAATCTAAAGTTACTGAAGGCAAATAATAAAATACATGGCTTTTTCATTTTTTTTACGATTTGATAATGTGTTTGTGTAAACTGCTGAAATATTCCTAAAGTACGCTATTTTAAAAGAGATAGTTTGTCAACCCTGAGAGAGCCTGACTTTCATAAATGTAGCAACGGAACGGGTGTGATAACTAAATGCAAGTTGGTAAAAATAACAGTCTAAAAAGATAGTAAATGTCTGGCTCCATAATTTATCTTAATATAAATAAAGTCATTGGTTTGTATGCGTGGCTGCTACATCTCCTAAACCAATGGGACTGTTTTCAACCAAATCTTTTGCAATAATTTATTATCTGCTAAGGACAAGGGGAAGAATTTATGAACTTTTTTTAAAGTCTAAAGTTAATTAACAGTCAGTTAATAGAATGAACTGAAACTGTTTTTTTTGCCGTAACTCTGGAGCAAATTGTTCGTATAAAAATATTTTTTTTATATTAGAAATTAAACTTTATCTTTCAATGATAATAAATTTTATGAGCTGGTGACATCGTTTCCTTCAATTTTTATTAATTTTTATGATATAATTGTTAATTACGCGCAGACGATTTTCAAATAACGCAACTGATAACTACTTGCTAGCAACGGTTAGACTTTTGAACTAATTTACCTTTATTTGAAATTTTGCCTATTTTATAAAATATATAGGAAGAGAGCTAATCGTCAACTTTAAAAGCCCTAACCTAATAAAATTTGCTATCGTTTGATTATGATTTATGATCGAAGTTCAGCAGAGTTGTAATACAGTACAACTTAAAAAATGAAATTGAATCTGATAAACGTCTCGTTAGTGCAAGTTGAAATGGTGGAATCGTATGTTTATTGGTAGAGGTCTGCAAATCAGGGAGGCCACGCAAAAATTCTGGGTGCATGGAAATCAAAGTTATGTTGTTTATGGAAACAAGAAACAAAGATTTAAAAACTGAGAATATTGTTTCTCCAAGCCGAATCGCTTTGATATTTAATAACTATACAACTTGGATAGTTTATTACGCAATTCTTTTAGCCATCCCTTATAAGTTAACACAGTACTACAATAATATTTTCTTGCCTGCATTGAAATATATGCTATTGAAAATGGAATAAAATGTAAAAAACGCACATGTTCTAAAATGCGTTTAATTGAATCATTCAATTTTAAGCTAACCTTAAAATATTGATAAACTTTGTATATGAAGATGATTGGGGGGAGGGCCCAGCCAAAATCTGCAAAAAATCTTAGGGAGAAAATTCATATTTGGAATATGTTTTCTCTAGATTTTTCTGTAGAAAATGGAATATCTGAAGAAAACTATGTCTGTAAATTACCTCTAGATTTTCAGAAAAATATATTCAACACTCAAGATTTTTTCACTAAAGGCTGAATATATTAATTTCAATATTAATTTATGGAATTAAACCACTATGATGGAATAATGAAACTGGTTTGTTCAATTCGGAACCCTGATCCCAAGTAGGCGTTGCCTTTGGGCTATGAAAATGCACTGTCAAGGCCACACAATAATGGAGGGAATAAATTAATCCATTTATGATGAATGGCCTTTAAGAGAACAGTGGGGTGAAAACCAAACTGCATTGGGAAGACTTACAAAGTCAAATGTAATAAATGAGATTAGAATATTTTACTAATAATTTGATTCTCTTTGGTTTGTTAAATTGTTTTCACCTTCTAAAGCCTTTCTTCCATCGAAAGGGCGAAGGCCTCCCATTTTTCTTTTCTTTTCTGAGGCAGCATTAAATGGAAAGAGAGTTGGAAAACTAATTGAAAATTAAATTAAATTATGGGTAAATGTTTAAAATGGTAATAAAGATTTATTTAAAGATTTAATTTAGAATATTTTTTCCAGGTATATTTAAAAAAATTTAGTCCCAAGATACTTTTGTGTATTTACCTTTTGAAATTTGCTGTAATAAAATGAAATAAATGATACTGACTTAATTTTGTTTTATATCCATTGAAAATAGATGTAAATATTAGAATACAGAAAATATGTAATGAGGAAGTAGATATTATGAAATTGTAGTTAAATCTTCAAAAAAATCAGCAGATATTGAGTTAGAACATTTGTAAAGATGTTAAATAACCGCAAATGAATTGTGATGAAATGCAAAAGTCCAAAAAATCTGAGAGATATTTTAAAGAAAAATAAAAGAACTTTAGATTTTCCAGACACTGATGAAAAAGGTAGATTTTTTCATTCCCCAAAAAACGGTATATTTGAGAAAAAATATAATAATAAAATTTTCTGTGATTTTCAAAATTAATTTGAAGAAATGCAGATTTTTTTTACCTCAAAAAATCTGCAGAATATTCAGAAAATATAAGAAGAAAATTTTCTAAGATTTTTTCTGTAGATAATTTGAAGAAAATGGTATTTTTTCACCAAGAAATCTGCAGAAATCTAAGAACTGTGGGAAATTTTGAGATTTTCAGATTTTCAGTCATAGTACGAAAAAGGTGAGAATAACTGCATGAGGGAAAAAGGGATTCATAAATCTGAGGCAAAGACGTCGACGATTTTACATTGAAATACCTGTCTCCAAAATTCATTCTTCTAGAGAAAAGCTACGAGCAGCTGATGAACATACAATATACAGCAAAATGCTAATTGAAACAAAGTGATTTCCAGTTTCTTCGAAAATCTGTTTGGTAAGGGCGATACTTTATCCTGAAAATGTAAATATTTCATTGTTGTCCATCGACGGCAAGCATCGCCTGATCCTCCAGAAACAACATTTTAGTTCGGTACAAAGTTTCCACAGTAGAACCAGTTTGACCTTTCTAAACGCCAATGGCGGCGGTGAAGGCTTACGCGAATAAGTTCGTGCCATTTTCGTGTAGCCACAAACGCTGAGGTTTGCAGTCATAAAAAACAGAATCCCACCCGCCGCTGTCCCAATGAGCCATGGAAGTCATGCTAGATCAAACCTGATAGTTGTTAAACCATTAAATCAATTATAAAAAAACAGCCGCCACTACCACTTTAGAGCCTACCATCCAAACAGATAATGCAAATATGTCTGGTATTCATGCGACTTTCCGTGAAAACAAAAGTTATCAATAATACTTTAGGATAACTTCTTTTGATTAATCAACTGAACTGAAACTTCTGTCAATTAATTTTTTTTCGTTGTTAAACTACCGGCTTGATCGGCCTATGTAATAACGTTTCTGCCAAATAAATACAAAAGCTTAACTGAACGTGAAGTTGTTTACTGAAATTCCTTCAAACAAAATGGTCGAATTTTAAATGTTAAAAGAGAAATTTTAAAAAAGTTGGTTCGTTTGCTATTGGGTGAATAATTTAGTTGTTAATCTTTACCAACATTTGCAAACTATTTGCCGCGTAATAACACGACTGCTTTGAATATCGACGCTAATCGTCAATGGATATTTCTGGATTTTAACATCCGAGCAAAACATGAGATTATATGTTCATGGAAAAAAACATTTGAAATATCCATGAAGAGAAAATTAGTATTTTCCCTTTGAAATTTCTAAAAATCAGATAGGTGGTAATGAGTTAAGGATCAACATTGATTTTTCAAACCACAATATTTTTTACCAGGCGAATATGGGTATCTCATGCTGCAGATTGGGAGGCAAAAGGAATCCAGTCAATTCAGCATAGCTGCAATTGAGAATTTTGAAATTCAAAAAATTCAGACAGGGTGGTGTTTGAGTTGGGTTGATTAGGGCGATTTTGATTTTTTTCAATAATGAAGATTAAAGGGGTTCATAGTCTCAAAATGGTATCAGATGCTAAAGAACTTAAAATATCCAAGTTATTATAATAAAATGAGTATTTTCCTCTTGAAATTCAAAAAAAATTAGATATGTGGTGTTGTTTATTAAGGACAAAGACACCATTTCAAACCAAATATTTGAAATTTTTCACAGGAAGAGAAGAACTGCTGCCAATCTGATGTTACAGAACTGGAGAAATAACCTGTTATTAGAAGCAAAACGAGTATTTCCTTCCCTTGAAATTTCAAAAATTGAGGATGGAAATGTCATGGAATATTTGTAAAATATGATTTTCTGTTCAGAATACTCTCAAATTAAATATATGGTAGGAAATATATATCCGTTTACTGGATACAAAGAACTCAAGAAATATCCACATATTAAAATTGAGTATTCTCTAAAAAATCTGAGGGATGGGTGTCATTGCTATGACACCACATGAAATAGAAAGAAATATGGTTTCAAATTTACTTCTGCTCTCATTCTAAAAGACATCACTCTCTAATATGCAAACCTACAAGTGGAATCCCTAGCCTGATGGGTTCCATCCAGACAGCCACAATTCCTCAGTAGGTGGCTGGACGTGTGTTTAATGTGAGCTCAAAACTTGTAATTCCCAAGACAAAACACACCATCTAAATGTTTCATCTTAAACCCCTGATTCCACTATTGGAATGGGACTCAAAATACGGGAACGTCCATTCCTCAGCCAGAAAATTCCTCCCTCCAAACTGAATGACAGCTGAAGGCACTGTCCACCCTAAGAAACCTCCTCAGAGCCATCTGAACAGAACAAAAAAAATGCAGGCAGATGAGAAAATCAATCACACTGAAGGAGGGAAATTTGGCTCTTATCAAGCCTGCCATCACCCCTTTGAGGCTTTGAAGAGATGCTCTGGGACGTTCCCTACTGATAGAGTTTATAAGTTTAGACACTTGATTAAAATTGGAAAACCAAGATCAGAAATATTAGTACATTGCCACAAATACTGTAATGAAAAGAGCATATGTCAATAGGAAAATTAAATTAGTCAAAGTATGATATATAAAAGAGCTTGGACATGAGCTCATCAAAATCTTCGTGTCTTTAGATACCAGAATAGGCTCTGTGTTGGAACTAAGTTTCCTATCAAGCCTCTTTTTACCCTTTAAAATAATGATGCTCAGATCCGAATTAAATGTTTGGGATTTTAAAATTCATGATTAAATCAATTGAAAGAACAATTTTGAAGATGCCAAACATCTGAGGAGTGCCCTTTATGTTTCCATATGGAAAATGTCCAAAACAGATACATCATCTAATTAGAGGTATACTCAATGTAAAAGAGCTTACTGAGAGCGAATCCAAAACGGTTAACTGGATAGAGAATGTGTAAATTGGGCATCCGGCTAACCCTTAGAGCTGCATTTTTTTCTCTGCTATCTACTGGGTGATGACTCTCCTGGTTCTGGAAGGGGCTACTCATTTCTCATTCACATCTAGCGGCAAAATACTTTGAAATACTTAATAATTAGAATACTTGTTTGAATCCACCTAATCTTTGTAGTCAAATTATTTGGAATCAATGATTAAACTCTTAGTTTATAAGCCTTAAAAAATGATAATCTGATGCAATGTCAATATGGCGGGCTGACTGTTAGTTTTATAAATGTGTGTTTCACTAGATTAGTTTATTTGTTAATGTTATAATGGATATTTATTTGCAGGTAAAGTGAATTGCCAAATACCTTCAAGAGTACTGCTAAGTCAATAAATTAAAATTAACATCATGGTTTGAAGCTATTAATTGACGATTAAAGTGGAGTTTTAATGTTACCTTAAGAATACTTTTCGAAAAATATTAACTAATGTTCCAAGTAGTGCCCAATGTTTACTAAAATACATTCAATTTTGCGGGAAAAGATTGCCAATTATTCTCTTATCACCCTTATGATCAAGTTTGTTTTATGATTAAATTTTAAATTAATTGATGAGATCATCTCTGACGTGGTTCAATTTTGAATCCATACGATTTGTGTAACTTCTGACAGTTAAATTTTAAACTGAATTTAGCCAGACTCCTAAATCATTCTAATAGAGTTTAGATTTGGTGAGCTTTTAAAAAAAAGATTGGAACAACTCAAAAGAACACGCAATTGACGTGCTTGTGAAATGTAAAGAGAATTGGCCTGAACTTGGCGCTTGGATAAGTAGCTCTAAAATGGATTGCTTAAAGGGAGAGTTACTGGAAAATGGCCCGTGAATCTAAAAAAATAAACAAACTAGAAAACTCTGTCCATACTGCCATTTCCAATCTATTATGTCTTAACTTTCACCCTTAACAAGATCAAGAAGAAAATAGTTATGAAAGGAATAATATGTGATGTGTGATCACACACTGATGATAAATTGTCATCATTAAACTTCTACCCATCTTTGCGATAAGCAAATAATATTTAACTAAGGAATATAAAGGAATATAAATAAATACAATTTATTGACCTCATTTTATAAATAAAACTATAACGATTGAGCTGTCTACTTGGGGCCAGCTTCTATTTCTGATTTTCGATATTTTTTTACAAACAGCCGGGCCATAGTCAATAAAAAGCTTATATTTCTTTTTATTCATACTTGTAAAATAGAACTATGGATCAAAAATCTGATACAAAGAAATTTACAATAAACATAACTATTTTCCTGATGTAAACTGAAGTTAGAAAAGCATACTCTTCCTGGGTTTACTTACTCCATGGTATTGAATATGAGATTGCTGAGATCATATTTTGGCCTTCTCCGGTGAAATAAATGACTCTGTTATTATTCAAAGCAATGGTTTTCCGGTGTTTACTCTGTTTGCATTTGTTGAAATTGGCCTATAGCAATAACAAAACATTTGGTATCATGGTTTATCCTTATAAATTTTAGAAACAGAGCAAAAATGCAGATATAATTCCTGCAAAAAATACATGTACAATTGATAGTTGTTGATATAAAAATTAATTAACTTCTGAACTTTCATGCGTGAAAGAGTTTTCAAAAGTAACAAACGTTTCAGCAGTAACTAATGTACCCAATTGAGCATTGAACAATGGGTCGTCGTTGACTAATTTCTTGTTTACTTAAATGGAAATTTACAGAAATATATGGTTAGGGGGCGGGTGAGGAATATTCAGGCGCCCCAACGCCATTTGTGGAAAGGAGGACACCTGAAAACAGAGATTACAGCCTGCCAGCTAACGATTATTATATAGAAATGGATTCGAAACCTCCTCCATGCTTTTATGCCGTGCTGGCCCTGAGTTATTTCTATCAAAATAGGGGGAAGGAAATGGAGGGGTGAAGTTTATGTTGAGTGTGACGGTTTGAACTCCTGAAAATGCGCTGGGTTTATAGACGGCTTGCCTGATAATTCCCTTTCCGTAAAATCCTCCAAAAGTGGTAGTCTCTGGAATCCGTTGTTACAGAAGATCTGGTGGAGGCTTCTCATGTTGCATGCCCCTTAGCCCTCTTAATGCGCCAATAGGTTTGTTGGACAATCACAGCACAAACATGTAAACAAACACACTTATCACAAACGGAATACCGACTGACTTGACATCGAATTCCATCTTCAATCATCGTTATTCCTTTTTCCGGTTGCTAGTACCGTTAGCAAAAAAGACAAATATAATGCCACATCATTTTATAACCCCAGGAAAAAAGAATTAATGCCAACGATTTTTTTAATTAATTTCTTTTCAGCCAAACAATTAATTTTCAGCCAA